>JAVQMG010000106.1:82500-100000 GCA_032878915.1 Castanopsis chinensis
TGCCATCAATGACATCATGTAAAAAGATCACCCGGGTGCTATCTATGTGGGAGTGAAATTCTTAACAAACAGAGAATATTGAAAAAGAAAAGACCCAATTCAACATTCTTACTTAATAGAAAGCAATTTAATAAGTCAAACCCACATAGCAAAAACACGCTTCAGATAAAGACTAATTCTACTTAGCAATGAAATTCATTCAACAGTTTATAATTGCTGGCTTATAAAATCACTGGGAAAAATATCTAAATTTACATATTGCAAGTAAGTTCACTAAGTTTTAGCGTGAGGTTTTGAAAGAATATGAATTATTCTAAAAGGTTTAAATCAAACCTATTACAATTTCACTAAAAGATTTATCAATCATTTATATTCTTTACTCGATGTGAGGGAAAAATTATTAAACCAATTATATACCAATCATTAAACCAATCATTTAGTTTGGTAGGGACTATAAATTGTTAGGTTGCTGACTGTTTGAAAAGTTGTAATCCTATGTATAAACTACTATTTTTGTCAGATGTTGCCATTTGTAGTGGCAAAGCTATTACCCACCAAATATGGTGTCATGCATCAGTTTTCACAATATGGCTTGCATTGATGCTTTAGGCAATATTGTATAGGCTGTAAATAAATTAAAAAAGTGAATCCAAAACAAAGCACTTACTGATCTTTGAATTCTGCAGTCTCAGGAATGTCCAAATCAATATAAACTCTTGTTCCACTTGTTGACGATAAGGTATACCCTCCTGTAATGCACAGGATTCATTAGAATTAAAAAGTACAATTACCTATATATAAACTTATTTTTGTGGTAGAAAGGACATTATATAAAAAATTCTAAGCTATACAGTCACTCACACATCCCTTAACACACAACCATCATAACTGATAGTAAAGAAATATTTTCCCAGTTCTTATCAGGCTTGACTGGGCCTATTAGTTTCTTTTCTAAACAATGCAGCTAATAGGAAAGCTCTTTTATTAACCCCCAAAAGACGCATAATTAGTATCAAACAGGTTTGCAGGCTTGTTGGTTCAACGTTGAAGTTTCCACAGTTTAACCTTCATAAAAATGTTGGAAGTTTTGAAAACTTAAGTAAAAAAAAATATATATTAAAGTTTCAGAGGTAACTGAGGATGGTACTAAGGCAGAGATTCTGGAGTCTTCTAAGAGTAAAGAAACTATAAGCACTGCAGACACACAAAAAGAACTCCATAACTCCAATAGTAATAATGCTTTGTGCGCTCTTAATGGCAACAACACATGCTGATTGTATTTGGCATGGCAACAACACATGCCCAGTAAAGGAATCAAATCTGCAGTGTTCACAGTTTTTGTTGATTATTAATTGTATTTGAATTTTTCACCTTGATGAATGGAGAAAGAGGAAAGGTCGGGCTTTTTTTATTTTTAAACAGTTAGAGAAAGAGAGAGAGAGAGATTTGTACTGTTGTAAGTGTTGCTGATGTACATATCTCTGGGTTTGGGGACATTGGACAGGCTATAAATACATATCAGCACATTGGAGTTGAGAATAATAGCACTGACCCTAGTTTTAATCATTTATGAAGTATTCTTGTCATGATTGCCAAGCCCAGCAGTTAAAGAAGATAGAAGGCAAGAGCTATAACAGCTAAGAAATAGTCCTTTGCTTTTTCCTATTTTATGCTTAATAATGATATATGAATCTCTATATGAAATTAATGTTGATTTGATTAGTATTAATTCATTGATATGTGTTTAATCCATCCTTGCATGGATAAGTTGAGGCTATTGAGTGATTCTATTATTAATTTAAATTACAATAATGCGTCTATTAAATTATATTGTATTGTTCTTTACTTTTAAATTAGATCATGTTTCCAATATATTCCAATTGGTCCTTTTCCATTATAGTTTTCAGAAAATTTCTTCACTATACACATTTTATCAGCATTGTTGTTTACCATTCTAGAAAGCAAAAGTTTCTCCAAAAAAAAATTTATACAATGTAGAAGAATGGATTAGATGTGGGGAATCTCACACTCATTGGGACATCCCTTAACACTCATTGAATATATCAGAAATTGTAAAATCCAAAAACAACAACACACAATTTAGTTGTAAACAAAATGTGATAAACCATTTAAAAACAAAAACCCAATACAAAGTTGGTTCTACAAATACAAAATTTGTATTTAAAGCAACGAACTAAATCTAAGTTTCCAGCCAGTTATACAACTTCTTAATTGGTGCTTATATAATAACTCAGCCAATACTTTGTATTTTGAAACAATTGGATGATTTGTTATGTATTCCAGAAGATGGTTATAAAGAGAAATAGAAAAGAGAAATGAACTTGCCTTTAAAAGTCTTCACAGTCAAACATGTAGCTATTATGATAAAAGGCCCTGGATTTTCAGTAAAGAAGCTCTCTTCAACTTGATTTGCAACTGATCCCCAAAGTGTAAGCTTTATTTCATTTCCTCTGTTCAAATTTTTCAATGTTACAATGTAAGTTCATATAATGTATGTGCATGTATTAGCTTATGAAAAATAAAAAAGAGTGTGTATTGAAAATATTTTTTAAAAAAATTAAAAAAGACATACTCTATAGTCATGACATTAATGTTTCTCATCAAGACATTTGATCCTTTGATGCAAGGTTGCTCAATCGGTCCAACACCAATCACATTTGCAATGATATCTAGGCATTACAAAGATGTGTATGTAACTATTTTCATATATAACAATAATATAATGCATAATTATTAAACAATTTAATATAACACATAATATATATAGGAATACCTGATAGCTGGACATGTTTATTAACGCGTTCATGTATTTTATTGTAGTCAACAAATTCGAATTTATGACGCGGTATATCAACATCAGTCTCCTTTATTTCCTTAATGCTAGTTTTCAATGTGAACATGATCTTGAAGTCATTGTCTACTGGTCTATATAATGCATTGGCATCAACCACTTGAAAATAAGAGAGTTCATACAATTTTCCTTCTTGTAGAAGAGGCTTGAACTTTTTAGCAATATTATTTCGAATGATTGCATGCATTACATTATTCTGCAAGTAAAATGCATCAATTTTATATAGATAGAGTTCATGGTTTATATAATAATCCAACAATATTAAAAGTTATAGAAGAATAATAAACCTGCTCATCGATAAAGATCATATCTAAACTAATAATATCATTATTTTTTGAGTTGATTGCATTCCACATCCTTGATATTCTGATCTTCACTTTCCAATTTTCTTTGTGTTTGTCTATAGAAAGCTGATTAAGGAGAGAATATTGCATCATCTTGGATCCCTACCTGCATAGATTAATAAATGTGAAAATTCATAAAAATTCAATCTTTCATTTAGATACTTCATAGAATAAAACAAAATAAAGCGGTATAACAAAGACAGCAAAAAGTAATTAGCTTTTTAAACATAGAAAATAGTAATTAGCTTGCATTCAATTTTCTTATAGACATGAAATTTAACAAAACAGTAAGCATATACGAAGTGGCTAAATCAAGTTGGAGGAGATAAACAGAAAAATAAATAATATATACCTTTATTAGTTGGTTTCTTGAGTCAAAGATTGGTAAAAACTTCTTTGTACACAATATTTTTTGTTTCAGACTTTTTTGCAGTATCATCATTAATGATGAGGAATTTTAGACCATTTCTGCTTGTAACTCTAGACTCTGCAACATACAATTGCCCATGACTGAAAACAGGTTTTGGCAAATACACTCCAACATGTTGCAATGATTGTCCCTGGCTTTTATTTATTGTCATTGCAAAGCAGACTGAAATTGGAAATTGTCGTCTCTTTAAAACGAATGGCCATTTTGAATCACTTGGAGATAATGTTATTCTTGGAATGAACACACGTTTGCCTATATTAGTGCCAGTTATGATTTCTGCTTCTATCACCCATGTAGCCAATCTTGTTATAATGAGTCTTGTTCCATTACAAAGACCTTCATTTTGATTCAGGTTTCTAAGCAACATTATAGGCAAACCTACTTTTAATGTCAGTTTATGGTTTGGCAGTCCTGGAAATCTCAACGTGTTCAAAAATTCAACAGTATATAGGAGATCTTGGTCAGGAACATTTGAAGAAGCCTTGCATATAGAATCTGAACTTAGATATTCATGAACTTCTCCATTTAAGGATGACACAATGTAGTCATTTAGTTCTTCTACAACTTCATTTGTAGGGGCAAGAATTGCCCTATCTTGTAGGTAACTTGGATCTGTGTATTTATTTTCCAAACCTGGATATGTGGTGTCAATAATATCTTGCATAGGATTCTCTGAAGGTTGGATAATCAGATCACTTGGAATTGAAATGTTGTTATCCCCATCTCCTTCTCCCAATTCACCATTACCTATTTTAAGAATCCACTCACTAAAGTCCTTTATAGATGATGTTTCTATTCTACTCATATTGTTTTGTAAAAGTCTCATATTTGTTTGGAGTTTAAAGACATGACAATCATTCCATAAATATGATTTGCTAATTGAGGATTGGACTATATCTTCTCGTCTTCCCTTTCTTACAACTGGAAGTATTTGTCGAAAATCACCACCTAGAACTACAACTTTACCACCAAAAGGTTTTTCAGCATTTTGAGGATCTTCAATTTGTAGTATATCTCATAACGTGCGGTCAATAACTTCAAAACAATTCCTATGTGCCATTGGTGCTTCATCCCAAAGTATAATACTTGTTTTTGAGAGAAGTTCCACTGCTTGTGTTCTTTGCTTTATGTCATAGGTAGAGTCATCATTTACATTAATTGGGATATGAAATCTTGAGTGAGCAGTCCTTCCACCAGGAAGCAACAAAGCAGCAATTCCTGAAGATGCAACAGCAAGAGCAATTTTGCCTTTCGATCTTATACCAGACAAAATGGTTCTATAAAGATACGTTTTACCCGTTCCACCATGTCCGTAAACAAAAAACATTCCCCCTCTTTCAGTAGCAACAGCTTCCATTATAGAATTGTAGATTATTCTCTGTTCATTGTTTAGGCCAGAAATTAGGATCTCATGTTCTCTTTTCAAGCTTGATACATCATATGACATTTCTTCTTGAATAAGTCTATTCCCATTCTGAATAAGATCCATACCTGGCTGGGGCATTTGTGGATAATCTGTAAGTGATCTTCCATATTGTTGGAGGATTTGTTCAATTTCATACAATCCATAATTTCTCAATTGGTCATCTGATAAGATTAGTTCTTGGAATTGGAGGATACGCCTTTGCTTATTTAGTATATCTTCTGTAAGTAGTTTCCAGTTGGATTCCCAAAGACTTAATGGATCAGCTACTTCACAAAACAATAGCATTGTAACAAATAATTGACGCAATTGTTGACCACTGGCCCAAGTTGAAGCTTCAATTAAGGAATCATGCCATTCTTTGTCATCATCAAGAAGTCCAAGTGCATAACAGGATTCCTTATAAGTTGGATAAGTAACATCGTTTATAGTCCTTAATTCTTCAAAGTTTCTTGGACCTTTAACAATGTTAAGCAACATTCTCAAATAAAATCTTTCTCCACTTAAAGGATGGGTGTAATATACTCTTCCAATACAATATTTAGATTTCCTTCTTCGCCATTACTTGTCATTACCATGCCATACCCATTTTGTAGGAAATTCAGCATAAGTCAACTCCCGAGCATCTTCAAAAGCCTCATTTGTTTTCATCCATTCTGTAAACTTTGTTTCTTCAATACCAGGTATATTTAAAACATTATCCAAGCTTGTATTTTCCGGATAAATGATGGGATGTTCATCTTCCAAATGAAAATTTAATCTTTCAACAGGTGGATATCGAAACTGAATTGGAAATTCAAATATTCTCCAACATGCTTCAGAAGCTGAAATATATCTACAATCCAAGTATGATTTTGTCTCATCAACAACAATGTTGGTTTGCTGTCCATGACTCCCAATATTTGGCAAACTCTCTTCTACAACAACTGTTGCTCTATCTGATCCCTTGTTTATATATTTAATCAAATATTTGATCGATCGAGATCTGTTACACCATTCTACATTCAAATGGGATTGGTACTTCACCAAAAGATCTATATTATATGGTACAACATATCGGTTATCCAAAAGAATTCCATTCTTCTCTATTGTTTTTTCATCATTTCTCCTTCTATATACTGGGAAGCCTTCTTCATCAATTATTGTCTCTTCATAAAATCTTTTTGGAAAATGTTTTGAACATTTACCATTGATCATGCACGGTGATTTCGGTTTTGCAGATCCACATGGCCCATGCATCATAAATTGTTTTACAGCTTCATTAGCAACAGGATCCTCATCTGGATCTGGTATCTCAGCCATAATGATACCATCAATGTTCGTTGGACTTGGACACTTATCCTTCGGATCCAAGAATAGAAGAATATGCGCATGTGGGAGTCCTCTTTTTTGGAATTCAATTGTATACACAATTGCAATAACTCTTCCAAAATGAGATTTATGCCTCAAATCATGTAATAGTTCATCCAATTTTATCTTAAAAACTCTTGCTACAATATCTGGCCGATCCTCATATTTTAGGCCCCCTATAAATTCCAAAGAATGGTTGATTTCTGGCCATTTTGGATTGCAAGTAAATGTAAGAAATAAATCTGGGTAACCTGCCCATCTACATATCGCCATTGCATCTTGATAATTTTGAACCATGTACCTTGGACTTCCAGTAAATGAGGATGGTAGGACTATTCGTTTGCCTACAGTAATGGGATCCGTATCACCACGAAGAACGGCATCTTTCAAACCATAGTACAACTCTGACCTCAATTTTTTTTGATTGCATCTAACCCATTGCAGTATTTCTTCTTCAATAGAAGTGTATGCATCCACTATAAATTGTTGAAAAAGCCTTCTACCAAGCAACAGTGTCTTGCCCTCATGAAAGCGTTGTTGAAGCCTATAAGCATAGTATTCTCTCATTGTTATTGATTCCCTTTTTCTAGAATTGGTCCCATTCATATTCCTATAAGGTATACCCAGCATATACCCATCCTCACCATAAGGAAAAAGTAATGGATATTGTAATGCCATAAAGCTTGGATGAGTCCCATTTATACGTTGCAATCCTAAACTTCGATTCTCAACAATAATATCTCTATCAGAACTTTCAATATTAAAATCTCCAACAATAAGAGCAGCTATCTCAGACGTTACAGGTAAGTTATATTGCCTTTCACCAGAATTGTGTCTTTGAATTAAACGAATTCTGACATTATGTATATCTGATTCATCAAATCTATCCCTGACCATTCTAAAATATTTAACCAATTGGTTGCATTGGTCTAACATTTCCATCAACCCGGTAACAATATCTGGATCCACATAATTTCTATCATCTTCATGTATAACTGCATCAATTCTATTTTTGACTTCATTATTAGTTTCATAAATATATAGCTGTGCATACTTAGGTTTTTGGCCATGAACAGGAAGAAGTGATCCAATTCTATGATGAGTTTGACCATTTACACGAAACACATATGGACCAGAACCATTATTCACTGATCTATCAACATTACCCCCCAAAGAAGTGAAAGCAAAGAGAGAGTTGTAGATTCTTATCCCTAGTTGAAAATTTATTGATCTTTGATCACTACTAATATTGAGTAAGCTTCCAAGAAAGGATGGAGGTTCTTTCAATAAAGGGAGTTCAACTCTTCCTTCAGAACAGCACAAACTAAACTTCGGTTTTGTAGGCGTCTTTGACTTTATAGTTCTCTCTTCATACCAAAGTTGAGCTCCACAATGTTCACATATTCTTGTTGGAGGTCCTAAATCCAATGGTTCCGTAAATTTTCCTATGACAACAAAAGCAAAAATTCACTTTTTGTTCCTAATTTTAAAACTTTTTTGGGAGGAATAAAAAATATAGCACTTACGTTATTTTCTGCTTTCATCATTAGTGCTATATTGTCTATGTCGAATACTCCTTTCAAATGGCTCGTCATCTCTTGTTCTTGTTTGGCCTAGGTTACATAGTAATTATTAGGTTACATAGTAATGTCAAGTTTTGTAAAGAATTTTTTTTTAGTAACTCAATATCATACCCCTTCTATTTCTCTTTTGAGATAAAATTAGTCTTCGTCTCAATCTTGCATAGAAAGCAGACTCCATGCTTGGGGAATAAACTAAAAGCAAAGCATTGACAAAATTTTAATTCATAAATATAACTATATAGCAAAACATATATTACAAATTAACAGTTATATGTTATAGAAAGGGGAAAAAATTGAAGAACAATATAGCATTCACATAAATATAAAACCAAGTTTGAGATAACCAAGAAACTTAAATATGCAATCATATTCCAATTTCATATTCTTTCTACAAACATATTACCAATAAATATGCAATAAATAGTACAGAATATAGGAAAGACTGTTAAATACCTGACTTTTCTTGTCTTGTAGTTGTATTACCAAATAAGCCAGATATGAAAATGCTAAATCCCTACCTGCAAAATAATAAGAATCCAATTTTCAGCCAAGAAACATTAATAGAAGAGAAATAGTGCAGTGTAGAAAGTTTGAAACAGTGCAGTGTAGTGCAGTTTTTAATGAAATAGTGCAGTGTAGACAAATACTTCTGGTATAATCAGAACTTGAGACAGTACTATCTTATGAGAATTCTGGAAATAGAATTTGGGTTCTGAATTTTAAAAGGAATATTGAGTTCAATTAACTGGGAAAAGAACTAATTTAGTTCAATGGCAATTATGCTTAAAAGCAGAACTTTTAATGTATAAATAAATAAAAAAATAAGGAAAAAAAGTAATGCTGGAGTTTTACTGTTAGAATAATGTTATCTATCATGCGCTAATAATTGTAAATTGTTTAAACACTAAAATTTTATTGATTGCAAATGTTGTTTAGATGATCATTTTGAAGTACTATGCAAAAATATTCATCATAACAAAAGCATATCACTGACTGAAACCAAATGTACAACAACCAATTATGCATAATACAAAATACAAAACCAAGCAAAACATATAAAAAAAAAGTGAAAAGTCTAAACCCCTAAACCCTTTAATTTACAAAAGTTAAGCAAGCTGAAGAGTAAAAATTAAATTTAAAGCATAAGTTTGAGCAGTACATTCAGTTCTTTCATTTTACATAACAAATACTTCTGGTATAATTCTTCAAAATTCAAATAGAGCCATAGTATTGCATATACAGTTTAGATTAAACTTAAATAAACCAATAATGATATAAAAAAGACTCCCACAGATGTGTATGTAATATAATTATTCGCTTATCTATTTTTTTTTTTTTTTAGCTCAACAAACTAATGAAACTAAATTATTTTAAGTGTGTAAAAGAGAAATTATCATATGTCATATGTCATAAGGCATATGATTACTGCTTAAGCAACCAATACATTTATAGATTGATTGCTTAATCACTGACATTGAAGCCTGAGTTGACTCTACCCTTTTGTTTTGGAACTGCTCTAAAATGCAAGAAGGTAAGGCTATAAGCATCGCACTCAAATGACACAAGTCGCTTTTAATTTTTATCTCTTTAACACACGGTTTGAGAACCATCTCAAGTAATAGCAACGAACCTAAAACCATCATGACTCATCAGTAACTTGAAAAGGGAATTAAGAAACCAAGATTAACTTAAAATTTGGTTTTTGACCAAACAGATTCAAACAAAAAGTTGTTATATTTATATACTAAAAAAGTTTCAATCACAACATGAATTTAAAAAAAAAAAAAAAATTAGAGAATCTTTATCAACTTGGTTTTAAGGACAGAAAATGTTTTTCACTCAGAAGTCAGAATCCATTATGTACTGTTTCATCGGTGTTTTCTTTGTAATAAAACAATCAATCAATAAATGTATTAATCAATACTGCTTAAGCAATTAATAAATGTATTTTAGTATAAACAATCAATCTATAGTAAAATAATTACTGCTTAAGCAACCAATAAAATAAATGTATTAATGCAAACTGCTTTCTCACCAAAGCATCTATAATGATGCCAATACAAAGTGTGCACAAAATTACATAAGCAGTAAATGATTATAAACCAAAACACAAAACTCAAAACAATATGATTTGGGGAGGTAAGTAGAAGAGATCCATTGTACATCAATAGTATAGGCATCAAAAATACATTCTTATTGGATTCTCATGGCAAAATTGAAAGTACCCAATAAATGACCTAACAACCCCTAGGATTTGCACGATCTAAATCCATTTTAGATAACTTGGTTTCAAAAGTCAAGTTCAAAATGTTAACAGAAATGACATAAAGCTTGACTGCTTTATTAAAGCTCACAAATAGTAGGAAGAAAAGATACAAAGTGTGAAAGATACAAAACGAAACACGCCAAGATTGACTGCATAATTCGTTTATTTTGAAATCCAGCCTCAAATTTTGTGTGTATTTAGGTACTGTTTATTTTGTTAAAAATTAAAAATTTATTACTAAAAATAATAATTTTTAAATTACTGTTCAGACAAAAAATACAGGTCAGCAAGATACATTTACCTCGACTTGAACAATGCAAGCTGCTTTAAAAAAAAAGAAAAAAAAAAAGAAAAAGGCAAAAACGTTGAAACGTTGAAACCATCAGCTATCCAAACGCAGCTGTCAAAAGGTTATAGATTGATTGCTTAATCACTGACATTGAAGCCTGAGTTGACTCTACCCTTTTGTTTTGGAACTGCTCTAAAATGCAAGAAGGTAAGGCTAAAAGCATCGCACTCAAATGACACAAGTCGCTTTTAATTTTTATCTCTTTAACACACAGTTTGAGAACCATCTCAAGTAATAGCAACGAACCTAAAACCATTATGACTCATCAGTAACTTGAAAAGGGAATTAAGAAACCAAGATTAACTTAAAATTTGGTTTTTGACCAAACAGATTCAAACAAAAAGTTGTTATATTTATATACTAAAAAAGTTTCAATCACAACATGAATTTAAAAAAAAAAAAAAAATTAGAGAATCTTTATCAACTTGGTTTTAAGGACGGAAAATGTTTTTCACTCAGAAGTCAGAATCCATTATGTATTGTTTCATCGGTGTTTTCTTTGTTATAAAACAATCAATCAATAAATGTATTAATCAATACTGCTTAAGCAATTAATAAATGTATTTTAGTATAAACAATCAATCTATACTAAAATAATTACTGCTTAAGCAACCAATAAAATAAATATATTAATGCAAACTGCTTTCTCACCAAAGCATCTATAATGATGCCAATACAAAGTGTGCGCAAAATTACAAAAGCAGTAAATGATTATAAACCAAAACACAAAACTCAAAACAATATGGTTTGGGGAGGTAAGTAGAAGAGATCCATTGTACATCAATAGTATAGGCATCAAAAATACATTCTTATTGGATTCTCGTGGCAAAATTGAAAGTACCCCAATAAATGACCTAACAACCCCTAGGATTTGCACGATCTAAATCCATTTTAGATAACTTAGTTTCAAAAGTCAGGTTCAAAATGTTAACAGAAATGACATAAAGCTTGACTGCTTTATTAAAGCTCACAAATAGTAGGAAGAAAAGATACAAAGTGTGAAAGATACAAAACGAAACACGCCAAGATTGACTGCATAATTCGTTTATTTTGAAATCCAGCCTCAAATTTTGTGTGTATTTAGGTACTGTTTATTTTGTTAAAAATTAAAAATTTATTACTAAAAATAATAATTTTTAAATTACTGTTCAGACAAAAAATACAGGTCAGCAAGATACATTTACCTCGACTTGAACAGTGCAAGCTGGTTTAAAAAAAAAAGAAAAAGGCAAAATCGTTGAAACGTTGAAACCATCAGCTATCCAAACACAGCTGTCAAAAGGATATTACTTTTTTGACAATAATATAAACATATATTGAGCCAGTTGGTTCAAACAAAGTGTGTACGTAGCATGTAAATTTTACAATATTAAAACACAAATTATATTATATTATATAATCAAAATAAATATTAAATTTTATTTTAAATTACTTGAAGGTTTTGATAATAAAATTTGGTTGTTTTAGATTTCTTAAAACTTTAGCTATAATGTTTTCAAAATTATTCAATATTTGTGAAACTCTCTTCTAACACTTAAGTATTAAGTCTCATCATTAATTTAATTAGTGAAATATATACTTAGTGTCCATTTGGGAAGCTAAAAATTTCAGATTATTTGCAATTTTAACTTATTTTTGCTACTATTTATAGGTCCGGTACTTAATTTATCATCACTTGGCACGCATACATTTTAGCCATGACTTAATTTTTTGAAGATTTTTTTTCCTTACATGTCTCTTTATATTACTTAAGGTACAATTAGAATTTAGAAGTAATTTACCAAAAAAAAAAAAAAAATTTAAAAGTAATTGAAGGGGGAGGCATTAATTTTCCTAAAATTGACTTACAAGTTTTATTCAGTAATAATGAATATAAGAGCATTCACATAAATTTCCTCAAAAAGATTTTCAAAAAGTTAGGGCCATGACCCTATAAGTTAGGGCCAGATCAGATCCTAAGTCATAATTTTAACATCAAATTGATTTAAAGCAAGCATAATAGTTAAATAAAAATAATAATTAATCAACCTCACAGTAAAAGAAAAGGCAAAGAATTCAGCAACAGAAAATTACAAAAGGCTATAAATATAATTCCTACGTTAGTATTTGTTGTTGAAATTGTAACTTGCTCTAAAATATCAGTTATACAACTCAGTTATATATGATTATGCAAGATGGGCATGGCATTAGATATTATAAATATGAGGATTTTATTACAAATTGAAGTATAAAACTGATATAACTAAACTAAGTTAAAAAAAAAACTAAGAAACCCAAACTATTATAAGTCTAAACTTGAAATAGTCAAAACATAAATCCACCAATTCACAGAGGCAAACGTTACAATTCAAATTGAGAGAATATTTACATTTAACCCTGATAACTTGATACAAAACAAACTGACTTGAAGTGAAATCAAAGTGCACTTAATCAAAGTAAACTACATCAAAGTGAACTAATTCAAAGTATATTAATTTCATGTAAACAAAAGCAGATCAGATCCTAAGTCATAATTCAAAATAACTTGATTCAAAACAAACTGACTTGAAGTGAACTATTCCCCTCTCACAGAAATCTAAACTCTTCCCCTCTGACTTGAACTGACTAATTTAAAACAGAAATCAACTTAATTTAAAACAGAAATCAACCCTATAATACAAAATAGGCTGGGGTAAAAAATAAACCATGAAGCTGTATGCTAAAACGAATTACATACCTTTAACCCTGATTCGAATGGAGGAAAAGAATGATGAGAAAGGCAATAGCAATAAACCTAGAAATTGAACAGCGGTGAAAAAAAAAAGAAAAAGAAGAAGACTAATAAGAATCAACTATTTATAAGATAATAGTTGTAGAGTCCTAATAGTTGTAGAGTTCGGATTCAAAAAAAATTAAATAAATAATTAAATTTGTTTATTAAATACCTTTGGGCCAGTTTCGACGGGCTGGGTTGGGTGTATTGCCGACCGACATACTTGATGGGCCATGGGCTGGATGAGACAAACGGCAAATGGGGCGTCGTTTCTGGTTGTAGAGGTTGCATGTGGGTGGTCTGAGGAAGGAGCTCGACGGTTGTAGAGGTTGGATGTTGGCAAATCGGTTTTCTGAGGAAGAGATCGAGGCTTCGGTTTGTGGAGATGGTGGGTATGGTGAGCTCGACTTCTGTTCGATGTTTGTGGGTTTGTGGGTATGTTGGGCATGGTGGGTATGGTGGGTATGGTGGGCATGAAATGGGAGGCCGTTTGTGGGTTGTAGAGGTTGGATAATGGGAGGCCGTTTCTGGGTTGTAGAGGTTGGATGTTGGGAAATCGGTGTTCTGAGGAAGAGATCGAGACTTCCATTTATGGTGGGTATGGTGGCCGTTTTTGGGTTGTAGATGAGGAAGAGATCGAGACTTCCGTTTATGGTGGGTATGGTGGCCGTTTCTGGGTTGTAGAGGTTGGATGTTGGATTTTGGAGGTTGGAAGAGATCAAGGCCTCGGTTTGTGGTGGGTATGGTGGCCATGAAATGGGAGGGATGTTGGCAAAGAGAAAGAAGATGGGATGGCAGACAACTGTGAGAGGGGAAGAGTTTAGATTTTTGCGTGTCGGGTTTGTTATGCTTTAATTTTTTTTTTTTTTTTGTGTTTTATTATTATTATTATTTTTTTACAAATAATAATATTATTATTATTTTTTTGCAAATAATATGCTGACGTGGAAATTTGTGGAGCAAGCTAAGGCTTCGGTTTTATATATATATATAGATAAATGCATCCCTTCCAAAAGTCGGGGTTTGTTGCACGTATTAGCTCTAGAATTACTACGGTTATCCGAGTAGCAGGTACCATCAAACAAACTATAACTGATTTAATGAGCCATTCGCAGTTTCACAGTCTGAATTAGTTCATACTTACACATGCATGGCTTAATCTTTGAGACAAGCATATGACTACTGGCAGGATCAACCAGGTAGCGTTCCTTGTCGATGCCGGCGTCGCCCGGAGGCCCTGGCTCGCCCGATGGCGAGGAAAGGCATGGACGAGTGCGGCGATCGTGCGGGGCAGAGCGATGACGCTCGCTTGGTACGTTGGCAAAGGGGGCCAGGGGCCCCAAACCCACATGATGTTCTGCATCCGAGGTCACGAGCACGCCCGCGCGGTCCACGGCGACAACGCAAAGGCGAGGCACGCGTGGGACACGAGGACAGCTTCAAGGTCCTCCCCGCGAGGAGCATCGACTAGGAACGAATCAACTAGAGGGACGAGTTCCTTCGAGGTAGGTATGCAGTACAGGGACCCGAATTGCGTTCGAGGCGTCGAGCGACGCTCGAAACAACGCTGATTGGGAGCACGCCGGGCAGTTCGATGCGCGAGCACGGAGCCTGCCAAGCCATGCAACCCTGCCACCACTCACACGCATGTACGGCAACGACACGCCGCGAGGCCAGCCGCGCATGAGGAAGCATCGAGTGGCGCGAGTCCGCACCGCTAGGCAAGGAAAACACAGCCACGGCAAGGATGGGTCGTCGTCACGCAGAGGCCGATGGTCGCCATGGGACTTGCTTAGCGCAGCAATGGGTGAAACTAACACCATCCGCTTTGCGAGAGCGTGCCCAAGCTATACCAAGCTTGCATGGCTCACCACCCACGCAGGCCAAGGACATCGCAGGGACACCAAGGAACACTGCCTGGCTGCGTCGTCATCGCCATCGCCGCAGCCAAGGCCAAGGCACACACGCCCCAGTGGCCAATGGCATGCATGCGCAACAATGGGGCACTGCCCGTCTGGGCAGGCAGCAAGGCCCTAGAGTGCATGCATGCATGCCTGAGCGGCAGAGGGCAGCACCCCCCGCCACTGAGCACGGGTGGGTGTGGCGAGGGCGAGGGCGTGATCATCCCGTAGGGGTGGGATGCCAAGGCCGTGGCATGCCCTATGGGCCCACACCCAAAAGGCCATGGAAGCGCGCCGTGGAGCACGGGGGGTGCTGCTCGCCAAGCCACCCGTGGCCTTGCTCAGGGGACCCCTGCCTAATACCTCCCCCCTAAAGAGCCCTTAGGAAAAAATCAGCCTGGCACAGGAAACATTGATTTGTTGAGGAGGAATAATGGGTCTTTTTTGGAGCAATTCTTGGAGACTTGCCCTGATTTTTTGCACACATGCTAAGAAAAATCCAACCATCAAACTGTCAAAATTTGGAGTCCAGATTCAACACATTTTATTTTTTATGATTTTCGGAAGCCGGAAAGTAGGAAAAATCATTAAAAATCAAGGAATGCTCGGAACGCCGAACCGCTTGCTGGAAAACTCCTCTAAAATCATGGAATGAATTTAGGGACAATAAGATGGAAAAAGGCACGGGCCAATTTTGCTGGAGTGCGGGACGATGCGGGGCGATGCGGCGTGGCGTGCATGCGGGCATGCCCCTGGGATGCCCACTGCCTGCCTGCCCAGGGCATGCTGCCAAGGCCAGGGCGTGCAGCAGCCAAGGCCAGGGCCAAGGCAGCCCCCATGGGCAGGCAGCCACGGCCAAGGCGTGCAGCAGGCGAGGCCAAGGCAGCCCCTACGGGCAGGCAGCCAAGGCCAGGGCACGCAGCCAAGGCCTGGGCACGCAGCCAAGGCCTGGGCATGCATGCATGCAGCAGCCAAGGCCAGGGCACGCAGCCAAGGGCTGGGCATGCATGCGGCAGCCAAGGCCGGGGCAGGCAGCCAAGGCCTGGGCATGCATGCCGCAGCCAAGGCCAAGGCACGCAGCCAATGCCTGGGCATGCATGCAGCAGCCAAGGCCAAGGCACGCAGCCAAGGCCATGAGCATGCAGGCAGCAGCCAAGGCCAAGGCACGCAGCCAAGGCCTGGGCTTGCATGCAGCAGCCAAGGCACGCAGCCAAGGCCGTGGCATGCATGCGTGGGCACGCTGGCATGCTCCTGGGGGCAGGCAGTAAGGCCCTAGCATGCATGCATGCATGCATGCCTGAGGGGCAGTGGCAGCACGGCGTGGGCACGCGGGCGAGGCCGTGGCATGCCCCGTGGTTGGGACCCATCAAAGGCCATGGCAGGACTTGGGGGGGTGCTGCTCCAAAGCCAAGGTAACCTCATTCCGACCCCTCCTACTCTTCCCCCCCTAAAGAGCGCTTAGGAAAAAATCCGGCCTGTCGCCAAGAAACATTGATTTGTTGAGGAGGAATAATGGGTCTTTTTTGGAGCAATTCTTGGAGTCCTGCCCTGATTTTTTGCACACATGCTAAGAGAAATCCAATCTTCAAACTGTAAAAATTTGGAGGCCAGATTCAACATATTTTATTCTTTATGATTTTTTGAAGCCGAAAAATTGGAAAAATCATAAAAAATTAAAAAAACGCTCGGAACGCCGAACCGGTTGCTGGAAACCACCTCTAAAATCATGGAATGAATTTAGGGACAGAAAAATGGAAAAAGGCACGGGCCCATTTTGCCGGAGTGCGGGACGATGCGGGGCGATGCGGCGTGGCGTGCACGCGGGCATGCCCCTGGGCACCCAGCCAAGCCCAATGCCTGCCTTCTTGAGGCAAATAACCTCCTTTTCCAAAAAGCCCTCATTTTTTGGAAAGCCACTCCAAAGTTGTGGTGGGCAAGCAGCAGCCAAGGCCAAGGCCCCCATGGGCGTGCTGCCAAGGCCATGGCATGCAGCCAAGGCCATGGGCCCCCGTGGGCGTGCTGCCAAGGCCATGGCATGCAGCCAAGGCCAAGGCAGCCCCCCATGGGCGTGCTGCCAAGGCCATGGCATGCAGCAGCCCCCATGGGCGTGCTGCCAAGGCCAGGGCATGCAGCCAAGGCCAAGGCAGCCCCCCATGGGCGTGCTGCCAAGGCCAGGGCATGCAGCCAAGGCCAATGCAGCCCCCATGGGCAAGCTGCCAAGGCCAAGGCA
>JAVQMG010000106.1:107500-352500 GCA_032878915.1 Castanopsis chinensis
TTTATGAACCGTACCCTTGCTTTTAGTTTTGCATGAGGTCCACTTTATATATATGGAAGCAGTGAGAATAGAAATTGGAATGTCCAAAATTATTACTGTTCCTCCACACCATCAATAGTCACGGTCATTTAACGTGCAAACTGTGATAAAACACTCATATGTGTGGTGGACCACCCATTGCTTGTTACTCGCGTGACAAAAATCAAATTATTCATTCATACATACATACATACATACATTTGTCACCATCTCTCATTCACACTCCTCACGACATCATCATTTAATAATGCACAAAATAATACTATATCCTTCACACTCCCAAGTCCCAACCCAAAGAGTAAAAATACTTCCTTTATTACTGAACAAATAATGTATATCTATGATCTATCCCTTCCTTCCACTCTTACAATTCATGTGAATACATTAGTAACACTAACACATATAGATGTACATATAATTAATTATCAGAATAGGGCTTTCGTCAAGTTCTTGTATAAACTTGAACCGAATGTAAAGACAACACGTGATTAACCGAATGTAAAGATGACACATGATTATTTTAGGATACAAATCGTATTTGTCATCACATTTAATATACAAGAATACTGGACACAAAACTAACCCTCATATCTAATATAAAAACAAACACAATTAGTTAATTTCTTAGTTTCCATAATCAAACTTTGTAGCACTGCCACGCTGGCCTCGAGATTTGTGATCCGGCACTGGCTGGACACGCTGTAACCCCCACAGGTGGAGGGACCATGCAATTATACAGCAAGCACAACGACGTCGTATCCGGCAACTTCATTCTATCCTCCAAATTAATCCCTGTTAGAAAATTGTGTTGCAAGTACAAGGTCTTGGTGGTACCAAGGCACAAGCTCTTAGTATACTCCTTAGGCACTGTACCAATCAGATGGTTGTTATTCAAGAACAAGCTCTCCGCCCCAACCAGAACCGTCGATATCTCCCCAGATAAGAAGTTATGACTCAAGTCCACGATCGAACCATCACCGTAGGATGATGGTTTGGTGGGGTCAGCGTTTTGTGGGAGCCCACCAGATAAATTGTTCCGTTGTAATAGTAATGAAGAGAGTGTGGGATTGAAGAGTGAGGTTGGGATGGGCCCACTGAATTTGTTCATACTTAAGTCGACGTACACTAACTCGGAGAGTGAATCCAAGGCGTAGAGTGGGCCCCACATCGTATTCTCCGAAACCGACAAGTAACGTAGGGATAACGGCAGTAACGGAAGTTGCCCGTTGAGTCTGTTTCTTTTCAAATCTAAATGTAACAGCTGAGCCGACACGGTGGGTAACTCGCCGGATAGAGAGTTTGAGGCTAGAATGAGGACTTTGAGTTGGGCTAACTCAGTGAGACCCGGTGGGATTGACCCAGTGAGTTGGTTGTAACTCAGGTCGAGGGTGTGGAGGTTTTTTAAGGAAGAGAGAGAGGTGGGTATGGGACCGGTTAAGCGGTTGTTAGTTAAGGAGATGACTCGGAGGTTGGTGAGTTTGCCGAGTTGTGATGGAATTGGACCGGTGACTAGACCTGGGAAGAGGACGAGTTGGGTTAATTCGGTGAGTTGAGAGAGGGCAAAAGAGAGTGACCCAGCAAGACCCGGTGAGTCGGAGAGGCCAGTGCCGAGTGAGAGAGTGGTGACTCGGAGAGAAGAGGAAATGAGAGAGCAAGTGAGGCCAGAAAATGAAGAGCAGGGATTGGGTGCGGTGAAGTCCCAGGAGGAGAAGAATGTAGAACCAGGGATGTCTGTGAGTGAGGCTTTGATGGTTTTTAGTGCATTGAGATCTGAGATACTGAGCTTTGAGTTTTGTTGTTGAAGTGATAGAGGTAGGAAGAGAAGGATGAAGAAAATGAGAGAGGTGTAATGTGGTTGGTCCATGAGGAAATGAGAGGAGTGTTTTTTAGACAATGATGGGAGACTGTGAAGTGAGTTTGTCTTTTGACAGACTTAGGTAGTTCACCTAGGTATATTACAGTACTGTAGTAGTAGTATATGAGTGTGAGATTCGATCCCATTTGATATTTAAGAAGGGAGAGATGTTTGGGTGACACTCTTTCTTCTCACGTTTAAATTATGAACAATTTATTAAATTTATAGTAAAGTTTATTGTGAATATTAAAAGAGGGAAAATTATTCTTCATACTCCAATAGTACTTAAAAATTATCTGTAAATGTAATTTACATAGTGTTATGTGTACGACAATCTGATAATAATTTCACGGCAAATTTTATTGTTAATAAATTGTTACTGGTTCTGATTTTGAGATATACAATTACACCTTTTTATTTATTTACCATTAACAGAGTGTCATCTAGTTTTTGTTGTAAAAATTCTCTGGAAATATTGTGGGTATGGTTTTATTCAATATAATTATGTATTTCTGTTCCAAAGTTTTGGTTAAAAATGTGCAAAGTTTTGGTGGCCACTGAGAAGGGAACATGTCAGGACTGCTGAGCAAGTGAATATCGAGAAGGACTGATGATAATAATGCAAGCTAGGCATGCAACTCCGAGTACATACGAAGCAAAGTTTTACAAATGACTTTCCATTCTAGTGGACAAAAATGTTGGCCAGACTGATAACGTAGCTCAAACTCTGTTCTGATTCCAATCTTATATGGTCCTCATCACTGACCGGTCCCAGCTTGAAGTAATAATACTGGCAGTACGTATGAGACTTGTGTATCTAATCAAGCTAAGCTTTGCAAGTTATGTACAGTGATTATATTTTTCCGTATATGATTCTTTTTTTTTTTTTTTTGGAGAAACATATATTACTTGTTATGATTCATAATTCATATTCCAGCTAGGAAAAAAAAAAAAAATATATATATATATATATATATATATATATATTTGGCTTTATGTCGGCATTTCAAAATTTTAAATGTTAACTCTCATTAATTAATTTGTCGTGATCTCAAAATTTTCACTTCGTTTACACATTCTATCCAGAAATCTAATAAGCAATTAATGAATGCAATGTAGACAAGAAGTGCATTGAAGAAAAAGGCAGAGCTACAAAGGATAATTCTTTAGTTTCTTTAAAGACTGACGAGTCATTTTATGCATATTTAAGGGAGTTACCTACCTTTTTCATTTTCGTGCAATTTGTTTTAACTTATTCAAACTAGGTGAGCCGATGATATAGCATGAGTCGATGATATAGCATCATAAATCTGGGACTAATATTAGGCTACCAATAGATTGGTTCCATTATTGCATTTGATTGCCATCCTCCTAAGTCCCAAGTTTCTACCACCGCTCCCTCTTGGTGCGATGGTCATTCTATAAATATAAATATTTGTAAGAGACAAGAGCCGAGGTTCAAGTCTCCAGAAAAAAGCTTCACACGTGTATACGCTTAGATTATATTAGAGTAAAAATTCTATCTTTAATTTATATATATATATATATATATATATATATATATATATATATAACGTCCTAAGTTTCCAAATGAGGGTTCAAACTTCATTTTATTTTTATACTTATTTTTGGCAAGAAATTTAAATTTTAAGCATCGATTGTTATTTGTTTCTTATAGACTAGTGTCAGTCTCAGCACACTAATTTAAGCAAGCGGAAAAGACAATGTTCTAAATTCAGTACAGCCCACATTCTAAGATAGTTTCGGATTTGAAATTAAGGCACATGGGATGTGTGTGGCACCCATCAATTTGCAATACAAGAAGATGGACAAATATATATTTTATGTGTGCCATAATAAAAAAAGGCATTATACAGTGTTTTCTTTTTTTTGGGGGGAGGGGGGGGGGGGAGTAATAATTTTTATTTTCTAGTGCATATAAGCCAAGGGATTGTAATTGGATCTACACGTAACATAGGTGGAAAGTTCGTGACGTTGCTGCTAAAAGATTCAGCTCTCTTTGCTTATTTTAATTGGCCCACCAAGTGAATATTAAAAGAAATAGAAGTATATGTTGTGAGTTCACAAAATATTTCAAAATGGTGTAACAAATGGTGTTTCATGCATTATAAAATAACAAATAAAAGTGATATTATTCTAATTCCGATCAGGGACGGAACCAGTGGCGGAGCCAAGATTTTGGTTCAGAGGGGGCAAAATTAAAAGAAAATATTTAAAGTAAAATTAATCTAAAAAGTATTAATTGATAATAATAACAAAATAAATAAACAATTATAAGAAAATAAATATATTTCATATCATTAAAATAAATAAACAAAAATAACCAATTCATAGTTATTACAAAATCTACAATAAAAAGTTTACAAACTGATGTGGTAAAAATGTGATTAGTGTTATTTAAGCAATATAATGAATAGATGTTTGTAATTATTTTTTGTGATTGGTGACATGCTAATTTGTAAGATATAAATAGTAAAATTTGTAATATCCTTAACATCACTTAACAAAGAAATACTACAAAAAGTATCATCAATAGTGAAAATAATGATAAAAATTAAAAAAGAAAAATATTGTGAAATAGGTGTCAAACGTGGACAAGATAAAAGCCTACAAGAATAGTAAAGTAGGTGAAAAGGGAATATGATTTGATGTTTGAGAAAAAAAATTTTACTTTCCTTTTCTTGTGTCAGATTTTCTTTCAAGATTCAACCAATTGGGAGTCATTTTTTTCATTTCTTTTTCCTATGTCTGAGTCCCTTATACATTTATAAGGAAATTTTAGGTGGAGTCAGGGGGGGCAGGTGCCCCCCCTGGCCCCCCTCTGGCTCCGCCACTGGACGGAACCAGAATTTAAAGTTGAGAGGGGCCAAAGTATAAACCCAAAAAAGTTTATAAAAATCAAAACTAACATCTACTCAAGCTTTGTTGAATTTCATCACATTCATTCACATTATGATTTCATATTTTCACAATTTAGACCGAATACTAATTTAATCGGTGGTGATTTTTTGGAATTTTATTTGAAAATTTTCATGAATTAGGATATCAACACTAGAGGCAATGTTGCATTATCAGCTTCAAATTATTTGTAATTTTTTTCTCTTCAAAAAAATCAAATATTATAGATAATTTTTCCATCATCAACAATTCAAGTAAAAGTTTCGTTATTTCCATATTCTATAACTCTATCGTTTCAAAATTTAGTCTAAAAAATAAACCAAATAAACATACCCCATAAGCTACAACAACATTAATGTTAATAAAATATTTTCTAAAAATAGTTAATAATTCATAAAAATAAACCTGCAAACAAACATTAGTATTCACTATACACATTTGATCATTGTTCCCATGGGCTTCATATTTTTGGATCAATATGTAATGGGCAAAAAGATGTTGTAATTTTCTTTTTAGTTTTCATGAGTTAAAATGTAAATATTTTGAAGGAAGGGGACCAAAAATATATTTTTAGGGGAAATTTTTGTATATAGTGCTTTTTTTTTTTACAAAATTTGGGGGGGGGGGGGCAATGGCCCACTTTTGCCCTAACATGGGTCCATCCCTGAACCCGATAATTCATATTACATAATAATAAATTTACCACTAAAGTACATATTTTGAACTCTAAAAAACAAGTAGAGGAAAGCCACCTGAATTTGGAAATAGGAAATCAAGATGAGCTATTACTACGCGTTCAATCCCATAAAAAATGTTAGTGAGAGTGAACTGAAAGCTTCCTATTACAGAATTCGAACGAAGAACCTCTCCCTCCCAAACTCCCATAACAATTAGTTCAACTACCCTGATGTGAGGGTTAGGGTTATTCAAATCATAATATATAGAATTATTAATTATATAAATAAATAAAAGTGAAAAATAGTGTATGTCCAACATTACTCATCTTCCTAGTACTAATGGATCACAATCCATGCCATATATTCAACCTGATGTCATTACTGTTGGTATGTGGCTAACACTCGACTCTGCCTCCCCTTCCATTCCATTAACTGATGATATAATAAGTGGGTATAGATGACAGGGCCGTTGAGGCCGGCCCTCGTGGCTGAAAAGGTTGTGCATGCCATAAAAGATCGAAATGAAGGTACCACCAACTTTTTTCTTCTTTTGGGAAAAATATTGGGCCAATTAATATTTAAGCTATGTCACACAGTCACAATTCTTTCTTTATGTGAATAGAGTAGCTACTAGAGTATAATTAGCAAATATCAATACAAATTTCTTAAAAGCAAAAACATCCTTTAAAGTTAAACTTCAGGCTAAAATCATAGTCCTATTATCTTTTTAAATTTGAAATTAGGCGGTTTAGAATCTAGGCTGTTGACAGTGCTGGCCCTTCCACTAGGCAAGTTAGGCAATTGCCTAAGGCCCCCAAGTGGAAGGGAAGCTCCAAAATTTTAGAAAAGAAGGGTAGGAGGGAAAAAAATTCAGTTGAATCTAACAAACTTCAGAGCATCCTTTTGATCAAAAACAAAATTTCTATTATACACTTATACACAGTTAAACATTGGTAGCACAACAAAATTTTTTGGTCTAAATAAAATCAATTGTTCAAAAAATAATATACACACTTAGTTCTTGCCTTAGGCCCCAAAATGTCTAGGGCCAGCCTTGGTTGTTGATTGGGGTTCAATGCATGTTGGTGGCTAATGGGATTTTGGGGTGTCTTCGATGGAGTACGTTCAACAATAATTCAGTGGTTCTGTGTTGTGTTAACTTGTAAGGATTTGTAGTGGATTTCTTGAATAGTAGTGGTGGTTGCCTTAAGTGTTTTGGCAAGGTTGGTCTTGGTTATGAATGATTGAAATCCGACAAATCTAGTACTTTTTTTGTCGGAGAGTTGCCATGTATGGACGTCTCGTCTTGATGAGAAGAAGTAGATGAAAAGAAAAGAAAATAATAAAATGTATTTCTAAACGAATCTTAAACTAAATTTTAGTTTTAAATGATTTATAATAAATTATTCAGAAATGAACTTTTACCACAGAGATGAGAAGTATACATTGAACTCCAAATTAAAAAGTCGGCTCATTTTACTATTTAGTTTATTTTTATTATTATTTATGGGTTCTACTGTATTTTTTAGTACTATTCATAAGTTTTGCTGTACCATTTCAGCTAATTTTTACTTTTATCTACAATATTTTCAGCAAAAAATTTTCAATTTCAACAAAATAAGTGGATCTCAAATATCGGACTAATTTAGTATTTCTTGAAACAGTGGCTTCCAATTTTAATTTTAATTTTTTTAATAAAAAAATGAGATCAAATTTTTTTACAATTTTATATCTCAATAGTTAAGGAGGAGAATATGAACCCTGAATGTCTTGTTTGGAGACACCAAAAATTACCAGTAGGATGAAGTTCGCAACCTATGACAATTTAATTTTGAATCGGTTTTAGTATTTTTTGTATTTTTGCCTTCGGACCCTTTGAAGTTTGAACATACTTTTGGGTTACAGCATTTTGTTTCCATTATTATTATCACTAGCAATATTTAAAGTGAAGTAAAGCCAATATAAACTCAACTTGTTTCTTACTCGAATGGAAACAAAACCGACCTCCAATAACAATTTAATAATTGCTCAACCTGTGAACTGATTTTACTTCAATGTACTCTGCAAAATAAATAAATAAATAACGTTTAACACTTTCCCCGTGAGCTTCATATTCTCAAATCCTATGAGAAGAAAAGAGGGATAGTAAAAATTGGCATTAATATGTAAGCCAGCTTTAAAAAAAATAATAATAATAATTATTTATTAAATTTTTATCAGTTATATATAAGTTTTTAATTTATTTATTTATGGGATCTACTGCATGGGTCTCATGATAAAAAAAAATAAAAAAAAAAAACAAAAAAAAAACACAACAAGTAATATATAAGTCACTACTTCTAAAGAATTCACTAACAAAGTTTGATATGACAAATATAAGGAATATTACATAATCTCAAAGTACCTACCTATAGTAGAAACTGATGATGTGGAAATCGTTGGTCGAGTAGGTTTGTCCAGATGAGTCAGCAACCTCGTCTTTATGCCTGCAATTGTCATGAAAAGCCCTCCTTAGGTGGTCACCGGTGTGATGCCTGCAACAAAGTCTCCGATGATAAGGTCAACCTATAGAAGCTCAAGGAAAATGTGAGAACTCAGGATATTAGAGCTACGACGTGTATGCATATTAGAATGTGTACCTTATTGGGTTTTGAGGAGTGTTTATATATGGCTCTATTGCTTCTAGCCGTTGCGGCCTTTATTTTGGCTTTAATGCCTTTTTTGTAACGCCTTTGGACTCATTAATGTGGGCTTTGATGAGCCTTCAACGATCTGACAGCTGGTTTGTAACTGTTTGAGCTACTGAATCATTCATTTAATGCCTTATCTTCCTTCATCCAAGCTATTCTCCTTGCAATTTCCTGTGCTTTTCCTTTCTGGGGTTGCACTTTTGAGGTATGGCCTCTTCTCCCCTAATTTATTCTTCGCAGCAGAGTTAATTTGTAAGGGTTTCTGGATCTTTTCTTTCCTGTTTTGGGTTTTTAGAAGTTTGCCTCTCCCCCCCCCCCCCCCCCCCTTTTTTTTGGGGTTCCATGGTTGGTAGCTCTAAAGTTAGGATACTTTGCCTCTCTATTTCATTCCTCTTTGCACATTTGGGGGCTTCTCTAGGTGTTTCTCATACTTTTTGCCCTTTAGTTGAAGATTTTGTGTTTAGGGGTAGTAGCTTAAGCGTAGTTTTGGCTGATTTGCTTCCTTTACTCTGTCAATGTGTTGATTGGTTTGAGGATTTAGTGGGTGAGCAAAAAGTGATGTCGGAGGTGGGATCCAATGAGCATGAGATGGGGCTGTCATCTAGCGACGACCTTGTGGAGGTGGAGGAGGATACCGCAGCCTCTGGCCCAAGGGATGTCAGAGCTTTCTCTACTATCAGGGAGAAGAGTGGCCTAGACGTAGAAACCCTTTCCAGGTTTAGGGATAAGTTTCAGTTCCCCGAGAGAGTTAGGATTCATTGTCCTCATAAAGAGGAACGAGCTTGCCACTTTTCGCTAGGTAAGTGTGCTTGAATGAGGCCGCTTTCCAACGTGGCCTTAGATTTCCCGTCCATCCTTTCATCATGGAGCTTTTGAGTCATTTCAACATTGCTCCTACGCAATTTATGCCAAACTCGTGGAGGAAAGTAATTAGCTATATGGAGATATGACTGGCCGTCAGTGAAAAAGATATGATTAGGGTGGACGAGTTCACGTACCTGTATCATTTGAAAGAGTCCAAAGAGTACGGGTACTACGAGCTTGTGCCTTGGGTCAGGAAGGCTAGGATCGTCACTAGCCTGCCCTCGTCCTTCAAATATTAGAAATCCTAGTTATTCTTTGTGTCTAGGGATGATTAGGAGACTCCTTCTGATGAAGTTTGGGGTGACATCCCTAGGTTGCTCCGCCATTGGAGATCCCCGAGTCTGGGTGCGTCGTCTTTTTGCAAGTCCTCTTCCATTCTTTGTTCTTTTCCTTTAAATATATATATATATATATATATATATATATATATATATTATCATCGCTAACTTTCCTATCTGTTGTCTCTGAGTAGTCAAGAAGCATCTAAAGCTCAAGAGCAGGTACAAGCATCGCGTCAAGGCAGCTGTAAAGTACGTGAAGACGATTGACGATTTTGACGACTTGGTTGACTTGCGAACCTTAGCTTGTCACTGCCTTGGTCCAAAGCCTTCCGCCTACGTTTTGCGTGCTATAGAGATCGAGGAGAAGAAGAGTGAGTGTTTGTTCTAGCTAGCTGCCTTGGGATCTCTTTCTTCTATCATTACTATTTTTTACAGGGGATTCTTTTTTACAGAGATGACTATGAAATTCAATCAATCAATCAATGTACGCCCAAATGAGGGCTAAGAAGAATGACCTTTTTTCTAGCCTCGTATAGAGGGTGGTGCGAGTTGTGGAGAAGGGGACTCCTGTTGCCACTGCTTCCTCCGTCCCTGAGGCGATGAGGATGGCTTCTTCTACTATGTCGATGGAGGAAATTACCCCGCGGATAAAGAAGCTGTGTGTGGCAGATAATGGGAAGGAGAAGGATTCCTCGTGGTCGTCTAGCGTTTGGGATGATGCTAGCCTTGCTCTATTAAAGGCACAGGATGCTTTCACAGATGATGAGCTCAAGGCCCTTTCTGGAGTGCCCTTCAACGAGTTAGTGGATCATCATGTCCACAAGCTCATCCAAGTAATACACTTGTTCAATTTGCTTCTCACTTTCTCTCTTTTTAGGTGGTTTTGAAAGTCAGAACTTCCTTTCAGGTTTTGGAGGAAACCATTTACATAACCTCGGAGTACTTAAGCTAGAAGGCTAAGGCTTCATCTGTAGAGTCCAAGGTGAAGGGTATAGAGGTGGAGCTCTCGAAGCTGAAGAAAGACCTTATCTTGGCCATGGACAAGGCCAATACTGCCAAGGAAAAGGTGAAGGTCCTGTTTGATGACTTGAAGGCGGAGAAGCAGTTGACCCTAGAGAAGGGCGAGCAACTTTAGGCTACAACGGAGCAGGTGAAGACTATTGGCGCTAAGTCCGTTGAGGCCTTCCAATAGACTGACAAGTACAATACTGTGCTCTTCAATTGATACTACAAGGGTTTCAAGCTCTTGTGGTGATATCTCGTCAAGCACCCTGCTGACGTGAACCTAGAGAACTTGGACTTCGAGACCGTGGACAAACAAATGGCTGCTGACAAAGCTACCTAGGTTGCTTAGGCTGCTCAAGCTACTGTTGTTACTCCCAAGGGAAATGGTCCAAGGCCTACTAAAGCTGATGGTGAAGAGGCTGGTGTTTGAACCTATAGATACTTTTTTTTTGGGTGCCTAGTATGTTTTTGGGCTTTTAATTCTATCTCCAGAACAATATTTGTTGGCTAGCATTTTTGGGCTTTTAATTCAGAGAGTATATATTCATGTTGTACCTGCTTACTTTCCTGCTTCTATTGGTTTGTTCCTCATTATGCTTAGCACTTCGTATCCATATATGGTTCATGCTTTTTGCCTACATCTTTGCTTGTTTACCCTTAGATTAGGCTTGCATCTGTCTAGGAAGAATTTCATTACTTAGCCACTTGTAGGTGACTTATATCCATTTAAGGGATTGTCATTTGGCCTCGTCAGTAGTTTACATCCATCTACGCGGAATCTTATTACTTAGCCTATTTTTAGGTGACTTACACCCATTTAAGGGATCTTGTCACTTGGCTTCGTTAGTAATTTACATTCGTCTAGGCAAAATCTTATTACTTAGCTAGCTTTTAGGTGACTTACACCCATTTAAGGGATCTTGTCACTTGGCTTCATCAGTAATTTACATTCGTCTAGGCGGAATCTTATTTCTTAGCCAGCTTTTAGGTGACTTACACCCATTTAACGGATCTTGTCACTTGGCTTCGTCAATAATTTACATCTGTCTAGGCAAAATCTTGTTACTTAGCCAAATATATATATATATATATATATTAAACTTCTTGACTTGTATATAATACATTGAAATGTTAACTGAATAGTACTTTTATTGCCTTGACTTGTCACTTGGCTTTGTTGCCATTGGTGAGTCTGAAGGGGGTTTCTCCTATCGAGGTTCTTGTTGTAGTCCTGTATGCCCACAGGCCATTGGGTAATTCCTCCGGCCAAGCGTCCTTTGCATCTTCCAACCGAGCTTTGATGATCTTGAGCAATGTTCAGTTCATCACTTCCGTCTGACTGTTGGCTTGTAGTTGACCTGGGGACGAGAATTGATTCTTGATCCCTAGCCCTGAGAAAAAGTCTCTGAAGCTTTGACTGTCAAACTACCGCCTATTGTCCGATATGATCATTCGTGTTATCCCAAATCTGCAAACTATGTTCTTCCACACGAAATTCTGGATCTTTGCCTCTGTGATGGTTACTAGTGTCTTTGCTTCAACTCACTTTGTGAAATAGTCAGTAGCGACCGGTAAAAATTTTACCTATCTCTTACCCTAGGGTAATGGACCAACGATGTCAATCCCCCACTTAGCAAATGGCTATGGGGAGGCTATTGGTGTCAATCTCTCTGCTGGGATGCAATGAAAATTTCTAAACCTTTGGCATTTATCACACCTCTTAATGAACTCCCTTGCGTCCTTTAGCATAGTAGGCTAGAAGTAATCTATTCTATAATCTTTCTTACCAGGGATATTGGGCCTACATGGTCTCCACATATTCCTTCATCAATCTCTTCCAAAATGTATTTAGCTTCATCCTCATCGACACACTTCAAGTAGGGCATGGAGCAACCTCTTTTATACAGGGCGTCGTTCAGGATTGTGAACTTGGTTGCCCTCTTCTTGACTTTCATGGCCTCCTCGGTATCTTGTGGAAGCTGTCTATCCTAGAGGTAGGATAGGATTGTGGTCTTCCAGCTACTTTTGCTCTAGATTTCGAAGGTAAGGACCTCTTCAATGTTGGGAAGTTTCTAGACTTCCATCCTTAAGTTTGTACTTGTTGGTCCTACTTCTGATGATGCTTGCTTCACTAGCTCGTCTGCCTCCATATTCTAGCTTCTGAGGACCTGTGTAAATTCTACTTGATCAAACGCCAATGCCAAATATTTCGTTAGCCTCAAGTATTTTTGCATTCTTTCCTCCTTTGCTTGATACTCCCTTTTTATCTGCCCCACAACTAGCTTTGAATCGCTCTTGAGGAGCAAGTTTTTGGCTCCTAGCACCTTTTCTACCCTTAATCCATCAGTATTCCTTCGTATTTAGCTTCGTTGTTAGTGGCCGGGAACGTTAGCTGAACTCCGTATTTGAACACTTCTCCTTCTAGGGTGATGATAATGACTTCTACTCCGCCCCTCTTTCGGCTTGACAAACTGTCAGTCTGGATCGTCCATCTTTTTACTTCGTTCGATGCCTCATCCTTATCCAAGACTGTGAATTCGGCTATGAAGTCTACTAGTGTCTGCGCCTTGATAGCTGTCTTGGAGTGGTACTTAATATTGAACTGGCTAAGCTCGATTACCCACTGAATCATCCTTCATGCTGCCTTAGGCTTATTCATGGACTTTTTTGGGTTGGTCCGTCATCACTAGGATAGGATTCACCTATAAGTAAGGGCGCAGCTTTCGCAGAGCTACAATCTGGACAAACGTTATCTTTTCAATCCATGGGTACTTTGCTTCAGATCCTTGGAAGGCTTGACAGATGTAGTAAACTGGGAGTTACGTTCCGTCTTCCTCCTGAATGAAGACTGCGCTCACGGCTGTAGCTTACACCGCCAAGTATAAATATAAGTCTTTTCCCCCTTTGGATGGGCTCAAGAAGGGTGGATTGCTTAGATATTGTTTGAGCTCTTGAAAGGATTTTTCACACTCTTCTGTCTAGGTGAAAGCTTGCTTCAGCGCCTTGAATAAGGGCAAGCATTTGGCCGTTGCTTTAGAAATGAACTTGTTGAGTGTTGCTATTCTTCCTGTGAGCTTTTGGACTTTCTTTACAGTCTTAGGCGTCATCACTAATATGGCTTGCACCTTCTTTGGATTTGCTTCTATCCCTCTCTAGGACACCATGAACCCTAAGAATTTCCCTGACGCTACCCTAAAGACATACTTGCTAGGGCTCAACTTCATTTGATAATGCCTGAAAGTAGTGAACGTCTTTTGGAGAGGTGAGCAGACTCTTCCTTGCTCTTGACGAGCATGTTATCCATGTACACTTTCATATTCCTCCTGATCTATTTGCTGAACATTTTTTTTACTAACCTCTGATAGGCTGCTCCTGCGTTTTTCAGTCTCAAGGGCATTACCTTGTAGGAGTAAAGCCCTTGGCTTGTGATAAAGACAGTTTTCTCCTGGTCTTCTTCTACCATTTTTATCTGGTTGTACCCCAAGAATGTGTTCATGAATGTCAGGAGTTTGTGTCCTACCATGGAATCCACCAGCTGATCTATCCTTGGCAGGGGAAAGCTGTCCTTTGGGTAGGCCTTGTTTAGGTCTGTGAAGTCTATGCACATCCTCCATTTTCCTTCTTCACCAGAATGATGTTGGCTAAGCAGTCCGAGTAATAGACCTCATGGATGAACTTTGCTACTAGCAGTTTGTTGACCTCGTCCGTGATTACCTGGTTTTGTTCAGGAGCAAAGACTCATCGTCATTGTAAGATAGGCTTTCTCTCGGGATCAACATTTAGCTTTTGCTGGATGATCTCTTTGGATATGCCTAGCATATCCCTAGCATATCCTTGTGGCTCCATGCGAATACATCCAGGTTCTCCTTGAGGAATTGGACTAGTTTCTTCCTCATCTTTGTACTTAGGGTTGTCCCTACCCTTGTAGTCTTTGTTGGCTCTCCGTCTACCAGCTCCACAGTTTCCAAGGCTTCCACCTTCTCTTCTTCTTTCTTCTTGATCATCCATGTATGGTTTTCCTTTGTAGCTAACACTACCTGGTAGCATTCCCTAGCTAGCACCTCATCTCCTTTTTCCTTGCCTACACCATTTTTTGTTGGGAGCTTTACCTTCAGGTAATAGGTGGACGTGGCTACCTTCCAACAATTGAGTGTAGGCCTCCCAATGATCACGTTGTATGAGGAAGGATAGTCTACCACTAGGAAGTCTAGCTAACGAGTTAGTTGTCATGGGCAGGACCCCACTATGACCGTTAGTGTCACTATGCCTTTGAGATACACTCTGTCCCCATTAAAGCTAATGAGAGGGGACTTGAAGGGACGCAGTCTTCCTGGATCCAACTTCAATTGTTGAAAAGCAGAGAGGTAGATGATGTCTGTGGAGCTACTTTTGTCTACAAGTATTCTCTTTGTGTTTAACCTCTTTATCATAAGCATTATAACCAGGGGGTTATCATGTGGCTGCTTCACTCCTCTGACATTTTCTTCTAAGAAAAGGATGTCATTGTTTGTCTGTCTCTGCTTCAGGGGTGGTATCCTGTGGATGCTGTTCACCTGCCCTTTTCTTGAGGGATTTAAACGATCCTCCTGTAAATGGCCCTCCTGTGATCGTCTTTATCTCCCTGATCGCACTCTGTGGACGATGGGACGTGTGGTCCTTGTCCCTTAGAAAGGCTTTGTGCTTGTCGTTGTTATTATCTCTACATTAGCTGGAGTCTCCTTTCTTGACATATTTCTGCAGCTTCCCGTTCTGGATGAGTTCCTCTATATGCTCTTTTAGGTCTCTGCAATCTTCTATGTAGTGGTCATTATCCCTATGAAAATGACAATATTTCTTCTTGTCACGCACATTGGGTGACGAGTGCAATAACCTTGGCTATTTAAGGTAATGCTCTTCTTTAATCTGCGCCAAAATTTTATCAACTGGCATAACAAAAGGAGTGAATTTTACTGTTCGAATGGTTTTATCATCTTTCCATTTATTCTCGTCAGTATTCTGACGATCTTTCTGCTCCTTTTTTTGTCCTCTCTAGTCGTCTTCCTTTCTTTCCTTCCCATTGGACTTCTCAACATCTTCTATTGCTGCTAAGGCATCATTGGCGTTCATGTACTTTTGCGCCTTCAGGAGCATCTCCACCATCATCTTAGGGGGACTCTTTGCGAGTGGGACCACGAACTCCCTGGACTTTAAACTAGCCTTAAAGGTCGTTAGCTGTACTTTGTCATCCGCTTCGTCCACCTCTAAAGTTTTTTCGAGTCAAACACTTCACATATGACCTCAGTTAAGTGGTTGAATTTATTTTGACCTCAATTAAATTAACTAATCATCTGAATTGATTTATTAATCCAATTTAGTCGCAACATTCAATTAAGGCACAATCATATCACTAGTTTAGAGTTTAATGTAGCCAAAAATAAATTTGACATAAGTGACATGCTCATGATAATTAAAAAAAAAAAAAAAAAAAAAAAAAAAAAAACCCAACATGTAATATATAAGTCACCACTTCTAAAGAATTCACTATCAAAGTTTGATATGACAAATACAAGGAATATTACATAATCTTAAAGTACCTACCTATAGTAGAAACCGATGATGTGGAAATAGTCAGTCGAGTAGGTTCTTCCAGATGAGTCAACAACTTCGTCCCTGTGCTTGCAATTGTCGTGAAAAGCCCTCCTTAGATGGTCACCGGTGTGGTGCCCGCCATAGAGTCTCCGATGATAAAGTTAGCATATAAAAGCTCAAGGAAAATATGAGAACTAAGGATATCAGAGCTACGACGTGTATGTATATTAGAATGTATACCTTATTTGGTTTTGAGGAGTGTTTATATATGGCTCTATTGCTTCTAGCCGTTGCGGCCTTTATTGTCGCTTTAGTGCCTTTTTTATAACTCCTCTGGGCTCATTAATGTGGGCTTTGATGAGCTTCCAACGGTCTGACAGCTAGTTTGTAACTGTTCGAGGTACTGAATCCATCATTTAATGGCTTATCTTCCTTCGTCCATGACATGACAGGATGGACGAAGGTTCCTAATGGATTCATCTGGGCAAGAAGGTTTTTTGGTCCTATAAGAAACTATTGATCTAAACTCAACTCCAATCCGGTTGGACTATTCTTAGATACTATACTTGGATCTACCATCTACTTGACTAAGTTAAAGGTTCACAAATTCACCAATCTATGTGGCTGATTTCACCACATCAATATCTTAATTGTTGTAATTTTACTTTGCAACAAGTTCACTTGTAACGCCACAGCCACTTAAAGTAAATCGTATTATTCAAACTCAATTGCTATAAATCTCAATTAGTTGGCTGGTATTAAGCATAAGGGTCTGCTTGGTTGGAATGGTAGAAAAGTGGGAATATAGAAGTTGGAAAAAAGATAGAAAAGTGGGAGGATAGAAGAGATTTAGTTTTCTCCCATATGTATTTAGTTGGAAGGATGGAAAAGTTGAGAGATGGAAAACTATGAAAAATGAATTTGGTATAATTTTACAATTATGTTCCTATTAAATAAAAAATAAAAAATCAACACAATTTTATACACATTTGTTTTAATTAAAAATTTGTGAATTGACACTTCACTTATATATATTTATATATATATATATATATATATTAAAAGCATAATCCGAAAGGATTCAAAACTGGTGAAGAAGAAAAAGATTTAAAAAAAAAAAAAAAAAAAAAAACCTTGCTTGTCAGTATGGAAGGAGAATTTTGTCAAAAACACACTTTTCTCTTTTCACTTCCATTTTCTTTCTAATTTGGAGAGATCAAGTTTTGGTGGGCCTGGAAAGAAAACTGCTAGGCCCCACTATTTTTCTCTCCCTCTCTTCTCGACCAAACACACTTATCTTTAGTTTTCTCATCTTTATTTTCCATCCTCCTTGTTCCACCTCCAATCAAACAGACCTTAAGTGAGTCTTCAGCTAGTGCAATTGAGGTATCAGTCGAGGCATCAAATTAAGCAAGTCTTGAGCAAAGTTTTTAGTAAACTCTCATGTCCTCAAATATCATTTTCAAACATACTCCTAGACACTAAGAACTTACAATTTAAAATACAATTAAACAAGGTTTTTATACGGGTTGCCAATACCTAACACAAGCTTTAGACAACAACTTGCACAAACCATGTACTCCATGACACAAATTTACCAATAATGACGAGTTGCATACAGGTTCTATAAGGTGAGTTTGAATACTTATTTTTATTTTTATTATAAATAAATACAAAGACAGGAGTAGAGGAAAAGAAATTTTTGGAAAATTTACGATATAGTACACACTCAAAAAGGCGTCACTCTCGAATGTGTAGCGCATGAGTTTGAATGCTTGATAAAGCTATTTGAAAATTTTATTTTAATAACAATAAGTACTAAATGATGAATAAAAACAAAACAAAGTGAAAATGGATTATTTAATAAAGCTTAGTCATTTGATAAAGCCAATTAAAAAAAATGTGGTTTTTTTTTTTTTTTTTTTTTGATAGGAATGCTAACAAACTTTCATTGAACTGGGCTAACACCCAAAACAGATACATCATTTAAGATTTGGGAGACAATCATAGGTGGAGTATCTTCCACCCAAATAGTACATTCAGTAATTTGCTTGGCATGTTTTGCCATGAGGTGAGCTGCCCTGTTTCCTTCTCTACGCGTGAAGGAGGTCTTCCAAGCTCTAAATTGTGGCGCCCAAGATTTTATACCATTCACAATGTGCTGGATCTGAATAGGGCCCGGGTCATGGCTGGCAATGGCATTTACGACAGATTGAGAGTCCCCCTCGAGAATGATCTCCCTAAGGCCCAGCTCCCATGTGAATGATATACCAATCTCGGCAGCTTTTGCTTCAGCTTCCAGAGCACCTAGCGGATATGGGATTACTTTGCTAAGAGCCCCCATTATTTGACCTTTTTCATTCTGCACCACCACACCAATCCCACATTGCCTACGCTCTTTGAAAACCGCAGCATCCACATTTGTCTTGTACCAGCCCGGTGGAGGAGGTTTCCATGAAATGGGAGCATGGGGATGATGAACTTCAGGGGGAGTACAGTGGGCCTGGAAGTCAGCTAAGTAGTGCTTTGAAGCTTCAAAAATCTGCAAGGCAGTTCGACTCACCTCCCCATGCCTTACTACATTTCGATTATTCCAGAGGAACCATGCAGTTGTTACAAAGGCTTCAATCCCTTGGCCTGTCAAGGCTTTAGAGATACTCCAAAAAAGATCAATGAAATTTGAGGGGTTATTCACGAGGTTAGGAACTTTAATATTAGCCATTTGCCAAACCGCTGCAGCGAACTCACAACTCCAGAAGACATGACCCGCAGTTTCCACGCCCCCACACAAGTCACAGCCCACATCCACAGCAATCTTACGGTCCCTGAGTTTTGTCTTGGTTGGGAGGATATCTTTGCAACCACGCCAAATAAAGTTCCTGATCTTGTTTGGGCAATGTAGCTTCCAGATTGATCTCCATAGAGATTTCATATTGGTATTATTTGAACATTCAGCCTCATTTAATTTAGACAAGTGTTTAAGACTTACATGATAAGCACTTCGGACTGAGAAAACTCCATTAGCTGTGCTAGACCAAACCTGACGGTCCTCAGGAAGAGCGGAGCTTAAGGGTATAGCCAAAATGGAAGCAGCCTCATGGGCGAGAAAGGTGGAGCTAACCTTTCAATGTCAATTAGAGCTGAAACCTTTGTGTTATGCATTAGGGGGTTAATAGGGGTCATGATCCTGTAGGTTTCGGGATTGGGAAGCCATTTGTCATTCCATATCTTCACTTTGTCACCATTTCCAACAGACCATCGTATCCCATCCTCCACCACCCCCTTAGCAGCCAAGATGCTCCGCCAAGCAAAGGAAGGCCTATTGCCGAGTTGGGCATCCAGAAAAGACCTACCAGCAAAGTACTTGGCTTGAAAAACATGGTGAAAAAGGGAGTTCGTGTTTTGCAGGAAACGCCAACCTTGCTTGGCTAGAAGAGCGAGATTGAATGCTTTCAAGTCTCTAAAGCCCATGCCACCCACATCCTTGGATCTACACATCTTATCCCAAGAGATCCAAGATATTTTTCGCTCATCGAATTTTTGACCCCACCAGAATTTGCTGATCAAAGAGCTGAGTTCCTTGCAAAGCGAGTCGGGCAACTTGAAGCAACTCATGGTAAAGGTAGGAGTGGCTTGGGCAACCGCTTTGATGAGGACTTCTTTACCAGCGGAGGATAATAGCTTTCCCTTCCAGCCCGCAATTTTTTGACTAAGCTGATCTTTAATTCTGTTAAAAGCCTTCTTTTTCCTCGGCCAATTAGGGATGGGAGGCCTAGGTATCTCTCATGTTGCTTAATGACTTGGGCACCAAAAAGGGTTTTGATTTCAGCCTGGACAGAAGCTTCGGTGTTCTTGCTGAAAAAAAGGGAGGTTTTGTCTTTGTTTATTTTCTGACCAGATGCAGCCTCATAGGCTTTTAGTACATCCCAAACACGCTGACATTCACCCATGCTAGCTCGACAAAAGATGATGCTGTCGTCCGCAAAAAATAAATGAGACAGGCGAGGAGCTCCCCGGCATATAGATATCCCCTTAATATTCCCACATCCCTCTTCCCTTCTAAGCATTGCCGACAGACCTTCTGCACACAACACAAACAGGAAGGGTGAAAGCGGATCCCCTTGCCGAATGCCTCTGGAAGGGATAATTTTACCGTTCGGCACCCCATTGATTAGCACAGAATAAGAAACAGACTTTATGCACATCATGATAATAGATATCCAACGGTCATGAAAACCCATCTTATACATTATCCTAGCCAAGCAATCCCATTCAACCCTATCAAAGGCTTTACTCATATCTAACTTAATTGCCATACAGCTTTCTTTTCCTTTTCTTCTCAGATTAATATGATGCATTGTTTCGAAGGCAATTAGTACATTGTCAGTGATAAGCCTCCCAGGGACAGAGGCACTTTGGGCTTCACTAACTATTTCAGGCAGAATTTTTTTAAGGCGATTTGCTAAGACTTTGGCCAAGACTCTGTAAGCTACATTGCATAGACTTATAAGGCGGTATTCTGTGATTTTTTGGGGATTTTTGTTTTTTGGAATGAGGCAGATATGAGTATCATTGAATTTAGGGGGCATCACACCAGTTTTTAGAATATTTAGCACACATTCAGTAACATTTTAACCCACAATACTCCAATACTTTTGAAAAAAGAGTGGGGGCATACCGTCCGGTCCTGGGGATTTGGTGGGATGCATTTGGAAGAGTGCATTCCGGACTTCATCTGGGCGGAACTCCTGAAGGAGGAGATTGTTCATCTCATCTGTGACCTTCCTCTCAACAGCATCAGTAACTGGATTGAATTGGGAGGGTAGGTCCGACTGATAAATGGAAGAGAAGTAATTTAGAATAATGCCCTGTATGTGCTCTTCATGGCTTTGGTACACGCCATTGACATCTTCCAACCCACTAATTCTGTTTTTCTGTCGTCTTTGGGAGGCAACAATGTGAAAGAATCTAGTGTTTCTATCCCCACTTAGATACCAAAAAGACTTTGATCTCTGTTTCCACATTGCGGACTCACGCTCCAGCAGCTCATTAAAAAAATGTGGTTTTGAAGTCATAAACAAGGCATATTTAGAACATCTCTCTAGCTGAAATCCATCTGTAGCAAATTAGTGACCTCCTCCAACGGGCTGGACTAAATACAATTTTGATGCAATTATTAAACCACTGCCACTTTCATTGCTAAAGTGGGTAGACATGATACTGGAGAACTATTATTTGCACATTTAAGCCTTCTCCCTCCCTTTGACTTGACTAATCCACTAGAGAGGCATATGCAGCAGCCATGGTCGCCAAACTGGCAAATTCTCACAATCATAATCTTGTCATCTTCGAAGGAGACTCAAAAGGTGTCATCGAGGCTCTATGAGACCCTTACTCTTCTCCTTTGTGGTTTATTACCCTTGTTAAAGTGTAAGAGGTTGTGGGCTCTAGGCCCACCTTGTTTATTTGTATAACACACATACTTGTACTACACACTCTTCCTCCTATATAAAGACACTCATATATATTTCATTACTTGAGAAATACAATATTATTCATTCTGTATTTATAGCATGGTATCAGAGTCACTGCTTTGAACTTTCTCTTAGCAGTCTTGTCTCACTTGGTGTTACTCCACTCTCATCGCTTTCGCAGTCACATTAGCTGCTGCAGCCACTTACCGTTAGACCTCCAACATTTTTTGATTATCATCCTTAGGTACCGGACCTACAATCACTGTCGTTGAGGAGTCCCACACCACAATGACCACTGCCCTTATTGTCTTCGCCATGAATCTTGCTCTGATTAACTTTTTGCAAGTACCACTGTGATCGTCTTACCCTAATCTACTTAGCCGTGGAGCTCTCGTAGTCATCGAAGCCCTCAGGCACCCTCACGTGCCACCTAAAGAATCTGCATTCCAATCACGTGTCACATTCGCCATCCTCTGGTTCAGGCTAACGTCATCCTTGACATCATCATAGCCACATTAGCCTTAGTTGACATCATCATCTAATCACTACTTATGTCATCACCATGTCATCTCCTTACATCAACTGCCATGTCAGCATCAGTCAACTGCTGACGTCATCACTGTTGACTACCGTTCTTGACATTGACTTTGACCACTGCCAGCTGAGTTGAACCGTGAGTTTGATCGTTGACTTTTTTGTAATCTAGGTGCTCTTTACCTAGTTTTTAGCATAGATTTCATTTTTGTAGTTTATTTTTGTATATTTTGCCTCTAAATGGATACAAATGATATTTTTTCTTCCTTGCCCAATCAATGCTATATTGGAGAGAAATAAGAATTACTTATCTTGGTCTTAAGCTATACACAGTTTTCTTAAGGGTCGTTTGGTCTAGCAATATTGTGCCGGTACAATCACTACTCCTGTCAAGGGGTAAATGAAGAAGATACTGCCTTCATCAGTCGCATGGTTGAATGGGGTAGTCATAACCACATGATCCTTACTTGGCTCCGAAATACTTCCATTTCCTCCATCTCCAATTTGTTAGGCAGCTTTGATGATGCAAAATTTGCATGGGATATGTTGGCCAAAAGATACTCCACTTCTCATGGATCCGTGAAATATCAGTTAGTGGTTACGTTGCATCAGCTCAAGCAAGAACCAGTGCAATCTATCAATGACTACTATGATCAGCTGGGCATGCTCAAAGGATGCTCAGCAATATGCTACTGTTCTAGATGAATTTTGTCTCTATAAATTCTTGATGTCACGAAATGATACCTATAAGCCCATCCAAGGTCAGCTTCTTAATATCAGTCCTCCTCCCTCTCTTGATACTACTATAAATGAGTTAGTTGGAGAAGAAGCTCATCTTGTAACCCTTCAAGCCCAGAATAAGCTTAATGTTCTAGCTATTATTCCCTTTTCTCCCCCCATAGAGCAATCTCTGCAATTAGGGTTTGATGCCTTTAGCTCTTGCAATCGTCGCAAGTAGTCCAACAAAAAGTTCTGCAACTATTGCAAGCATCTTGGCCATACTATTGAGACTTGTTACCGTCGTAACAAATCTATTGCTACTATTGCGAATATTAAGTCTACTCTTCCAATGTCTTCCATATCAGCTGAGTCCCATTCTTCTAAATCCACTATCAACCTCTCCTTAATTGAACTACAGAACATCATAGCTCAAGCTATATGTATGGCTGGTAATGCATCTCTTTCCACTACTCTTTCAGTTTTACCCAGTAAGTCTCACTCTAGGCTTTTTGGTTCTGCCTGCTGCAATCACATGACACCCTACTCGTCCTTATTTCTAAACTTGAACCTGTACCACATCATCTTCATATTCATATAGTTTATGGTTCCACCATGCATGGCAATAGTCTAGGTTTTTTTCCGACCTCTAACCTTTCAATTCTTGGGGTCTTCCATGTACCTGACCTATCTTATAATTTATGCTCTATAGGACAATTAGTTGAACTAGGTTATCGCCTTATTTTTTACTACTCTAGATGTACTATGCAGGATCCAAGGACGAGGCAAGAGCTTAGGATCGGTCCTAGAGTTAGGCGTATGTTTCCCATGACTAACCATCATTTTCCACTAGTTGTTCTTATTTCTATTGTTGCTGCAGTTTCTTCCTTACCTTCTCTCACACTTTGGCATTCTCGTCTTGGTCATGTACCCTTTTCTCAGGTACAGCAGTTAACTTCTAAGGGTCTGTTAGGTTCTGTGTCCAAAGACAATTTTGATTGTACCTCATGCCAATTAGGAAAATAGCCAATTTTGCCTTTCAAAAATAGTGAATCTATCTCTAATGGTATTTTTGAGTTATTTCATTCTAATGTTGATATCCTTATTATTAGTATTGGTGGATATTGATATTTTGTTGTCATTATTGATGATTATTCTTGTTATATTTGGATTTTTTCCTATGAAATCTCATTCTGAATTACTACCAATCTACAATAACTTTGCAAAAATGCTTGAAACACAATTTTCCAAATGTATCAAAAATTTTCAATCTAATAATGCTCTTGAATACACTCAATATACTTTTCAAGATCTTTTGCATTCCTATGGCACTATACATCACCTAACTTATCCAAGTACCTTTTAGCAAAATGGTAAAGCCAAACGAAAACTTCGTCATATTCTTGACACTATTTATGCTCTTCTTCTCTCTACCAAAGTTCCTGCCCCATTTTGAGGTGAAGCCTCTCTTCATGCTGTTTATACTATTAATCATATTCCAAGCACTATCATTCATAATCAAACTCCATATGAGCGCCTCTTTGGGTTACCCCCTGACTATCATCACCTAGGCTCCTTCAGTTTCGCCTATTTCGTTCTTCTTCAGCCTTATGAGCACAACTGTGAGAGACCGCACTTCTTGAGGGGTGCTCTCAAAAAGAGATTTATGTGCTTAGAGCTCCTCTCTCTTGGGTAATTGTGTGGAGTCACTACTTATTTTTTATACAAAAAAATGAAAAAATAAAATACAATTACATATCCAAAAATACCTTAAATTCATTAATTGATTATACAACTACAATTTGGTAGAATAACTTTATAAGGCTTTGGTCCTAATACAATCTATGTAAAAATTACAAAGCTTTGGTCCTAGTTACAATCTATCAAAACAAAATATAAAAAACTTGTCTACTATCCAAAAGGCACCCATACTGCCCAGACGAAGTCTAGTCTTCTAGACTCTAATGACCATTATATACCCTTTTGTATGACGTTGAATGATATGTTGGAACACATGTAACAAACACTTGGCAAAATTAATTTAAACAAATTTGTCTAATGAATATGCCCTATTTTTAAAGAAAAATCAGATATGTTTTTTAAGGTTGAGAAAAATGAAATTTGGTTAACAAAAATCAGATCTATTTTATAAGAGATAAAAAAAAAAAAATGAGATTTGGTTTAACAAAATCAGATATGTTTTGTAAGGAATAAAAAAAGAGGGATTTGGTTAATAAAAATCAAATTTGTTTTGTAAAGGATAAAAAAAAAATGAGAATTTTTAAAAGAGGATTCATATTCATAATTCAAATCTATTATGCATGCATCACATATTTATGGAATGACATAAAAAAAAGGAACTTCAACCTAACTATGAATTCATTCTTTAAAATTCAAAATCTGTAGTTTTTATTTGAGAAGAAAACTTTTTTAGAAAAATTTTCAGATCTGTATTTTCAAATTTTCAGATCTATATTTAATGAAAATACAGATCTGTTTTGTATGTTTGAAAATTTTGGATTTGTATTTAATGAAAATATAGATCTGTTTTGTGACCAGAAAAAAATTCAAATCTATATTTAATGAAAATACAGATCTATTTTGTAGCCAAAAAAATTTTTAGATCTGTATTTAGTGAATAATTCATATCTATATTTAGTGAAAATACAGATCTATTTTTGACCAAAAAAAAAAAAAATTCAAATCTATATTTTGTGAAAATGCAGATCTATTTTCATTTTTAGAAAAAAGAGTTTTGATGATTAATTGCAAATTTTGAAATCAATGAAGAATTAAAACATGTTAAAACATTAAAGAACATTCTATCTAAGCATACGAACATGGTAGATATAGATTATGAACAAGACATAATAAAATCAAACACTTACTACCAAACATCATGCAATGAACAACTCAACATATCAATTAAGAGAAAAGAAAAATAAACATAAGAATGAAACTAAATACCTACTTGCATGAGTTTACCCTTTAATGGAAGAATATTTTAGAAATCAAAGAAATTTTCACTTCATTGAGGTCTAAAATACTTTACTTACAAAAAAGAAGTTCTTAAAGCCAAGGCTTCTAGAACATCTTTAACACAAGGGGAGTAGAAAAGTCAAGAAAAGAAGGGCCCTGAATTCTGATCTTTTTACTCTATTTATAGAGGCTGGGATGCTTGAAAAATAAGCCGAATAAGATCAGATACAAATTGGAACACGTCCTTATCTCTAAAAAGTCGAAAAAGATAAGTTTTATCTCAATTAGGAGGTTCTCGGACTGAGCTAGCCATTTGGGCCAATCGGCACTTGGGAAGTGCCGATCAACACTTGCCATGTGCCGATAGGCTCTCTTGGGTGCCTTGCTCGCTTTTCAATATTGGTTGATTTGAACTCCTTTTTGAGGATTTTTTAGCTAGAAATTGCACCTAGATGCGTTTCTAAAAAATAATACATTTTCCTTGATATTCAGGTCTTGAAAGTAATAATTATCTAATAGATAAGTATTCTAAAAAGACCTATTTATCCAAAATTTCTTTGTTACTTGGTTATCCACTTTATTCTTATGCAAGTAGGCTTATTTTTTACAAAAACCAACAATCAATCACAAAATTATTTAATTAATTTTAATTATTTAACCAATTAGAATTAATTTAAATTAATCACGCATGATTGGTTCCACCCAAACAAAATGCATACAGACCACGAAAACTTGATTATGTGATATCTTTCAATCTGACGGTCCGATTTAATAATTAGACATACCATCACGACCGTTAGAATCTCAAGATCATTTTATAATATGCAATGAATGAATTAATGCATGTAATGCAACTCTAAATTTTGGGTATATGAATGGCCACTCTAGCCATCTTGCAAGATTAAATTATGGGTGCAAAGTCGAGTTTCTACAACAACAAACTTGAGCCTCGATCAAGACTTTGTTGTTTCCTTGGCTATGGCAATACTCAAAAGGGGTATCAGTGTTATGATCCCATCTCTCTTCGTTTCATGTTTCCAAAAATGTTTTCTTTCAAAAACACCGCTCCTTTTTTGAACTCTCTCACCTCTGTGTTTCCCTGACTACCTCCTCTGTTTTAGAAATCTTGCTAGACGAATCACAAGATGCTCTCGATCCTCCTTTGGACTTCTCTCTGCAACCACCAAATATTTTTTATGCTTCTCTTGGATCACCCTCAATGAACAGGTGGAAGATGAACAGGTCGATTAAGAGTTACCCAACTTTGAGCTTAGGTCCCTTGCTCCTACTCCACCTAAAGATCGTCTACAAGACAATCCATCTAGTCACTCAACTTAGGTAAGATCCATTCCTACACATTCACTTGACTATCATTGTTACATTGCCCTTGCTATAATACACAAGCCTCACAACTATCGTGAAGCCTCCACTGACCCTTTATGGCAGATTGCAATGAAAGATGAACTTAATGCATTATCTAAAAACCATACTTGGGATTTGGTTACTTTCCCTCCTAGACAGCTTGTGGTTAGTTGTAAATGGATCTACAAGATCAAGACTAGCTCTAATAGGTCCATTGAGTGCTATGAGGTTTGTCTTGTTACAAAAAGGTTTACACAAAAGTATAAGATTGATTATAAAGAGACCTTTGCTCTGGTTGCTCATATCTTACCTGTTTATGCCCTCTTAGCTATTGCTACTCTTAGTAAATGGGACCTTTTTCATATGGATGTTAAAAATGCCTTCCTTAATGGGGATTTAAGTGAAGAAGTTTATACGTAACCTCCTCTTGGTCTCTCTATTGAACCAAACAAGGCTTTTCACCTTTAATGTGCACTTTATGGCTTTAAACAAGCTCCATGAGCTTGGTTTGCCATGTTCAGCTCCACCATCTTTTGCATGGGTTACACTACCAGTCCTTATGATTCTACCTTATTTCTTCATCGCACCTATAAAGGCACTATTTTGCATCTCCTATATCTGGATGATATGATTATAACTGGTGATGACCTTAGTGGTATTCAAGAACTCAAGGATTTTCTTAGTCAGCAATTTTAAATGAAAGATCTTAGACATCTTAGCTACATCTTAGGTCTTGAAATGACTCATTCCATATATGGTCTTTATATTACTCAAGACAAGTATGAATACCGTTAGGTCTTGGATATCTCTGATTTCATGGTGAAGCAAGAATCAAACCGTTTTGGCCCACTCTAATACTAAAGTAGAATACCGTGCCTTGCTAATACCATATCTGAGCTCCTTTGGCTTTGGTGGTTTCTTAAGGATTTAGATGTGTCTACATCCTTTGCTACTCCTCTTTATTGTGACAACCAGAATTCCATTCATATTTCTCATAATGATATCTTCCATGAATGGACTAAACACATCGAGATCGATTGTCATTTTATCCGCTATCATCTTGTCCATAGTGCTCTCAATCTGTTCTTAGTCTCCACTAAAGATCAACTTGCAAATATCTTCACCAAGTCACATCTTAAGGAATTCCTTTGTGCTTTGGTTAACAACCTCAAGTTGGTCTCACACTCATCTCTGTGGATGAGAAACCTGCAAAAATGAACTAGGTGGAAGAGTATAAGGGAAAAAGATTCTAGAGAGAAAACGAGTAGAGAGTGATTTCGTAGAATATTTGTGTGTACCTTTAGCTTCTGTTATCTTCCCTTTTATAGTTGTATGCCTTATTAATGGGCAATGATGTGCTACATTTATGCTCAATGGCTAATGCGTTATAGAATCTTTGTCTGGAGGCCACAGCTCACTCTGTGATCGTTGGTCCATCAGTTACATTTTGTCATCAATGATTGTAATAAATGCGTAACAACTTCTCTGAGTGAATGCCAATCTTTGTATAATGACGACCATAAATTTATGGTTCATCAACTGCCCCCTTGTTCTTTATCTCGTCTTTTAGACGAGATAAGAACAAATTCGTCTAACACTTCGTATTCTATGTGTTGCGCATGTGTTCAATGTACGAACATGTTTTGGTTTTCCCATGTGAGTTTTGGCCACTTGTTTTGCAATTTTACCTCCTCTTTCCTTTCTTCTGTATTTTTCCTTATTCAGTTCTCTGTTATAGTGTTTGTTTCTCCTTTGAGCTTCCTTTCTCTATTCTGCGTTTCCTAGTAAGTCCTTCATGCTTCTTCTTTTCTGATTCTTCCATGGTAGATTATTCTGCTGTTAGAGTGGATTGTCCTTCCATAGCTTTCTTTTTTGCTCATTTAGGTAGTTTAATTGAGTCCGTAGAGAGGGAGTGTCTTGAGGGATCAGTTCCTTTGTAGGGAAGGACTATTCGTATACTTATATCCTTTCTTCCTTGTTTCCTTTACTTTCCCATTCTATTGAGGTAGCTAGGTTGTTGACAATGTCTCAGGTAAGGTCTAGTAACCTGGAGACAGGGTCATCCTCATCTAATGATCGTGTGGTCTTAGAGGCCACTTATGTTTCTACCCCCTATAAGGCCTAGAACATCTCGTGTTCTCTCTCCGAAAAGGACAAGAAGCAGATCAGGGATAGATTTTAGTTCCCTGGCTCTATAAAAATTAGGATCCCGAATGTCGATGAAACAGCTTGTCACTCGCATGTTGATGAGGTTTGTTTCTACAAGGCCGATTTTACTAGCGGCCTTTGTTTCCATGTTCATCCCTTTGTTAGGGAACTTTTTTCCTATTTGCATCTTGCTCCAATGCAGTGCTGCCTAACTCTTGGTAGATCCTTGTTTCTTGCATGGTGGTATGGATGTCTGCCAATAAGGGTGATGTCATTAGGAGGGACAAATTCCTCCATTTTTATCGTATAAGGAAGTTGAGAAGTTCTTGGACTTGGAAAAGAAGGTGGCTACATCCGTGCCTTTGATCAAGTCTTTATCCACTGAGAATGAGACGTTCAAGAATAAGGTTTCCATCCTCGCTGCTGAAGCTGAGAATGACAAGGAGTGTGTGGCAACCTTGGAGAAAAGCCTACAAGTAGAGAAGGACTTCTGCAAACTGAAGCACAAGTAGATTGGTGACCTAGAGCTAAAGCTAAAAAATGTTGGGGCCACAGCGATACAGGATTTTAAAGACTCTGACGAGTACTCTGATGAGTTATGCAAGTACTGCGTAGAGGGCTTTGATCTTCTCATGAAGTGAATAGCAAAACATCACCCTGGCTTGCAACTTTCTAGCTTGGTTGTTAACGACTTTGAAAAAGAGCTTATGTCTGATCATCCTTCTTGGCAGAGAATGTGACAGAGGAAGCCACAGACGTTGCTAAAGGAATGAAGGAAGCCACTATTGTAACCCTTGTAGACACTGTCCATGATGAGCAGTAATCTTTTATTTTTTCTACTTATTTCTACTTTCTTTTATTTTTTCCTTGCAAGGCAAGAACATTATTTCTCTTTTGGGCCTATTGTTTTGGGCAACTAAACAATTCTTTTGACGATGATAGATAGGTTTATGGATTTCCTACTTTTAGTTGTAGTAAACAACTCTTTTATCCTTAGACAACCCTTTACGACAATGTTAGTTGTGTTGAGACAACTTTTATGTTTAGCTTACATTTGAGCAGCTTTTTACCTTCAGTCATGGTGGGATGATTTTTTTTTTTTTTTTTAATTGAGTCATATTTGACTAGCTTAGAGACGATCTTTGGCTGTGTCTGAACAACTTAGTGTTTTTAGCTGTGTGTAAATAGATTTTATTTAGTAATGTGTGAATGACGACCTTAGTTGTATTCTTTAGCTGTGTTTGAATAGTTTTATATTGAGTCATGTTTGAATGACAGTACTAGTTATGTTTGAACAACTTAGTATTTTTAGCTGTGTTTCAATAGCTTTTTATTGAGTCATGTTTGAATAACGGTGCTAGTTGTGTTTGAACAACTTAGTATTTTTAGCTGTGTTTGAACAACTTTTCATTGTTTGATATTATGACTTGTGGGGCTCCAAACATGCAGATGATATTTTTCCATACAAAGCTTATGACTTTAGCCTCTGTTAGCGCCGTCACTGGCTCTGCTTCTACCCATTTTGTGAAATAGTCAATTGCAATGATCGAAAACTTGAGTTGCTTCTTTCCTAGAGGGAAGGGACCCATGGTATCAATTCCCCATTGGAAAAAGGGCCATAGTGAGGATATGGGTGACATTGTCTCTCCTGGTATCATCTGGACATTTGAGAAGCGTTGACACTTGTCGCATGCTCTGATGATGTTGTATGTGTCTTTCTGTAGGGTTGGCCAGTAATATCCTTCTTTGAGTGCCTTTCTTGCTAAGAATCTTGCCCCAGCATGATTTTCACAAATCCCCTCGTGTATCTCACGGAGCACATAATCTACTTCTTCAAAACTGGCGTATCTTAGATATAGGAGTGAATATCCTTATCTATAAAGCATGTCGTCAATAATGACGAAGCGAGTTGCTCTAATCTATATCTTCCTTTCTTCTGTCTTATCTTCAAGGAGCCATCCTTTTTTCAAATAATGGATGATGGGAGTCATCCACTCGTCTTGTTCTTTTATCTTCAGAACTTGCCCAACTTTTGTGCTTGGCTGCCCATTTATCTTTACACATAGTTCAAAGGTTGCATTGTAGTCGTCTGATGAGGCCAATCTTGCTAGGAAATCAGCTTCTGCATTTTTGGTTCTTGGGATTTGCACAAAGTCTAGGTTGTCAAAGTGCTGTGAGAGTCGTTGGACGATCTTCAAGTACTTCTACATCCTTTCTTCTTTGGCTTCGTAATCTCCCTTCACTTGTCCAGTTATTAGCTGAGAATCAGCTTGGACGATAAGATTCTTTGCTCCTAGAGCTTTTGCTAGGCTTAGCCCTATTAGCAATGCTTCGTATTCTGCCTCATTATTCATTGTTAGGAACAGTAATCTGACAGCATACTTTAATGTTTCTTTTTAGGAGATATAAGCACTACTCCTGCTCCTCTTACTTTCCTTGTTGTAGACCCATCCATTTGAACCGTCCATGTTTCCATAGGAGGTTCTTCTTCCTTATAGGGGTAAGTGAACTCTGCAATGAAGCCTGGCAGCACTTGGGCTTTGATTGCTGCTCGAGGCCGATATTCGATGTTGAATTGGCCTAACTAAATTGCCCATTGGATGAGTCGTCCTGCTGTGTCCATCTTGTTCATCGTCTTTCTTATGGGCTGATCTATCATGACGACGATGAGGTGTGCTTGGAAATAAGGACGGAGCTTTCTAGAAGCGACCAACAATGCAAAAGCTATCTTTTCATCCTTGGGTAACTTGCTTCAGTACGTTGAAATGACTAGCTGGTGTAACACATGTGTTAGGATGTGTGCCCTTAAATCCTATTGTATGATGCTATGTGTGACATTATGTATGACTTAATGTTGCGTTTAATAAAGTTGTTTTATTTTTATCTAAAATAATGGTAACATGAATATTTGGACATTATCATATAGTCCATGAGATGCATAGTATGTGATTTATGTGATTTAGTCACAGAAGATATAAATCATAAGTTCTTTGTAAACTCAGAATTTATAGTTCGTAGTCGGTGATGAAATTGGGCATTTCATCTATGAAGACTATAACATATCAACTAAGATGATTTGTCTTGATCATAAAAATGGTGGCTTCTAATTGATATGTTTTAAGAGTTAGGACATATTGAACTGGACCGCTGTGAGATTTATTATTCTCTCAACGACTGTCAAATGAACAATAAATCTCATGACTTTTATTTGCATGAACTCTTAATCCTGAGAGAATAATAGACCTGATTATGACGTGTAGGTTGTTTTGATATATCAGGAGTGAGATCTTAAGTAACGGTCAAAACCTCAGTATGTTGGGCAACCACATTTAGTGTTGATGGAACATATATTCTCAAGATGGAATTCATAATCTTTTAACGAAGATATAAAATATTCCCTTGAGATAAGTTTAATGGATTTGGTTATTCACTTTGGTAAGAAGTTACTAGAATATATATATTTATGAAATTGGATTTCATAAATATATGATGAATAATTTTAAAGGATTAAACCGGGTACTCAAGGATAAGATGTAGTAATTTTCAAAGTGGCAGTCTATATTCATGACTTTGTATTACTACAAATATTTTATGAAGGGGTTGCGTATATAATAAAATCTTGGGATATAATTTATTAATAAGGCCTAGGGTGCAATAATATTTATATAGTAGTATTAAATATAATTAATGGTAACTTTGGACTTGTTAAGAGTTGACGAAAAAGCCCAAGGCCCATTGGAGCTAGTGTCTTATTGGTCTTTTTTGGTCCCACTTCAAGCCACACACTAAAGCCCAATTGAAAAGGCCAAATAGGCTGGCCCAATTAGATAATCAATTAGTTATAAAGGGAGAAACATGCCATTTTTTTTATATATATAAAATGAATTGTAGAGAAAAAAAAAAAAAAAAAAAAGAGTGTGAGACACACTTTCATTCTCCCTTTACAAATTGATTGAGAGACCACAGATTTAGGGCATAAAGTGGAATTGGAGTGAAGATTAAAAGTGTTCCCAAGTGCTTCTAATATTTGTTTTGAATTTCTCCATACCAAGGTACGCTATCTTGTTCTTAAATTCTGAAATTTACATAGTGCATGTTGTCAATTATGAATGAAATAGATCCTTGTTTGTTGCTTCCGCTGTATGTTTTGTATGTTTTGTATGAGATACAAAGCCAGATTTTTCCAACAATTAGTATCAGAGCTAGGTTTTCATCTCATGATTGTATAATATGTGTTTCAATTTTAGAATTTAAGAAAAACCGTTATCTTTGTGTTTCATTTTTCTGCATCAAGTTATGGTGTTGTATCATGTTTTTAATTTCCATGGAACCCGTATGTATATATTGCAAGTACGATTGGCTGTGCCGTAACTGATTAATGCCATGGATACAGTTATTGAATTCAATAACTGTATGTGTGTTATCATTGTTAATGCACTGCTTGGTGTATTCTACGTATGGCTTGTATGCTTGCATGGCTTGAATATGGCTTGCATGTTAGATATCCATGCCTTGTTTATACGGATTGGTTTTGGAAAAGTTGAATCCGTACCTGAAGGATTTCAACCATCTAAAAGTGTTATATATATATATATATGTATATATAATATAATATAATATAATATAATAATAATATATTATATATTATATTATATATATATAATATAGTTTTATAAATAAATATATATGGGTTTACGTTACGTTATATATATTTATATATATTAATGCTAGGATTATGAAATTTATTCCTAATGAGATTGGGACTATGTTTTCAAAGTGTCTAGCATTATTATGATTCTTGACATTAAAAACCTTTATTTTCAAAATTTCTAGTGGGAGAGAGATACAAGGGTTGGATCTCATGACCTCAATTATCGGTTCATAGTAGTGTGGGTAAACACCTCGTCTTGGCGTATATGCCTCGCGATCCCAAAAGAGGGTGTTTACTTCATAGTACTACAAGTTTGAACTTACCTGTTTAAAGTAGCGTGGACAAACACCTCGTCTTGGCATATATGCTTCGCGATCCCAAAGGAGGGTGTTTTGTTCCATGGTATTACAAGTTTAAACACTATAAAAGGGAGATGAAATGTGGCTACACATGACTCTAGATAATGGTGTATACTAGACTAAGTGTAATGTTAACCTCCCAAAGGAGCTATGTCATTGTTACTTAGAATCTAAAGGTAATACAGTATATTGTTAGTGTTTGATAAGAGTTATTATGATAGCACTAATAATGATAATAGTTCTTAACCAATTAATGTGTTTATAATAAACTTGTTACCAAGGAATTATAGACATGGATTGGGTTCTCGTTGCATATATTATTTTATGGTTTTATTAAGGTTCCATATTGTATGCTTATATGCTAAATTGATAATGTCCAGTTTACTTATTATATTCATATTTATTATTTTCATATTTAAATCATGGCATCGTTTAGCCCACTTGTTGCTATTCTTAACCAAAACAAACTGACTGGATCCAACTATGTTGACTGAAAAAGAAATTTAGATATTTTTTTAATACTGCTAAAGAGCACAAATATGTGCTTACTCAACCATGTCCTAGCTTTCCTTCATTAGATGCTCCTCTTGAGAAAAACAGCGATACGATCGTTGGCAAAAATCTAATGAAATGGCCAAGTGCTACATCCTAGCATCTGTCTCAAATGTTCTACAGTATCAAATGTAGGATGTAAAACTAGCTTCGGACATCATGCTTAATCTGAAGGAGATGTTTGGTGAGCAAGGCCGTTCTGCAAGGCAAGAAACCATGAGGCAAATTTATAATACCAAAATGGCTGTAGGAAGTTCAGTGAGGAAGCATTGTCTTAGGATGATTGCTAATCTGAACACATTAGAAGTTTTACGTGCCGACATTGATGGAGACTCCCAAGTGGATGTAATACTCCAGTCACTACCAGAATCATTCAAAGAATTCAGACTCAATTATAATATGAACAAAAAGATTTATTTTTTGTCTGAATTAATGAATGAGTTGGTGGCGGCGGAAGGCATCCTTGGTACTTCTAGTGTTGAAGCCAATGTAGGTGAAGCTTCTACTTCTCAACCTAAGTCGAAAGGCAAGGGTAAGAAGAAAAAGAAGAAGAAGAAGAAGAAGAAGAAGAAGAAGAAGAAGAATAAGGACTTCACTAAGAAAAATGGTAAACAAATTGCCTTAGGGGTTGCCGACAAAGGAAAGAAAAGCAAAGGAAAGTGTTTCCATTGTGGTGAGAAAGGACATTGGAAGAGGAATTGTCCAATATTCAAGGCTGCCAAGAATAAGGGTAATAAAAGTTCCTTTCTTCTTGAAATATGTTTGGTACAGAATCCAAGAGATTCCTGGTGTGTGGATTCAGGTTGTACTAATCATATCTGCAATTCTTTGCAGGGGTTCCAAGAGACCAGAAAATTGAATGCAGGAGAACTATTTCTTACTTTAGCTGATGGGAACAGGATTCCACTTGTAGCTGTTGAAGTGTTTAATTTATGCTTTAAGTCTAGAGTTTTAATATTAGAAGACTGTTTGTATGTACCTAATGTTCGTAGGAATTTAATTTCTACAACTTACTTAGGTAAACATGGGTATTGTGTTATCCCGAAAGACAATGTTGTAATAAAGAAAGATAAAACATTTATCTGTTCTGGAAATATTGTGAATGGTCTTTATATTTTAACTCCTGATATGCATGAATTATACAATTCTGAAATATATAGTAGCTCTCATGTAAAATCATTAAAGAAAAAGTTTCCTTCTACTAGTGATGCAGATCTATGGCACTTGTGTTTGGGTCATATTAATTCAAATAGGATTCAAAGACTAATCAAAGATGGACTTTTACAACCCATGGACTTTGATGGATTTCCAGTTTGCAAATCTTGTTTGGAAGGTAAAATGACCAAACGGCCTTTTAATGCAAAAGATAGAAGAGTCCAAGAGTTGCTTGAATTACTCATAACCTCCTTTTGCTTGGCTATGTCAACCCAAGCAAAAGGAGGTTATGAGTATTTTATCACTTTTACGGATGATTACTCAAGATATGGTTATGTGTACCTAATGAGACGGAAGTCCGAAGCCTTTGACAAGTTCAAAGAGTTTAAGGCTGAAGTTGAAAATCAATTGGGTAAATCCATAAAGGTCATTCGATCTGATCGAGGTGGCGAATACCTTCTTAGGGATTTCAAGGATTACCTAATTCAAAATGGGATTGTCTCCCAATTGACTGCACCTGGAACTCCCCAACAAAATGGTGTAGAGGAAAGAAGGAATATGACTCTTTTGGAAATGGTTAAGTCCATGATGAGTTACTCAACTTTACCAGTTTCTTTTTGGGGATGTGCACTAAAAACTGCTATGCATGTTTTGAATTTAGTTCCATCAAAATCTGTTCCCAACACACCTAAGGAATTGTGGAGTGGGCGCAAGCCTAGTATGAAATATCTCCACATTTGGGGATGTCTAGCACATGTGTTAAAAGGGAAGTCTAATAAGTTGGAAGCTAAAATGGAAGTATGCATGTTTTTAGGGTATTCAAAAGAAACTAAGGGTTATTTATTCTATAATCAAAAGGATAACAAAGTGTTTGTTAGCACCTATGCCAAATTTTTGGAAGATGATTATGTGAATAATTTTAATCCTAGAAGTAGAGTTATGTTGGCTGGAATGAATGAACCTGTAGTTGAACAACCAGTGGATGAAATTAAGGATGATGTGGCTGTATTGGATACACCACAACACATTACTCATGAGATGTCTAATACACAGGTGCCTCATCGTAGTGGGAGAATTGTTCTGCCTCCTATAAGATTTAGAGGTTTGGGAGAAACTTATGTAGCTATCTCAGAAGAGGCTGAATCGGATCCCTACACTTATGAAGAGGCAATGAATGCTATAGATGCACATCATTAGGTCTTAGCTATGAAATTTGAATTAGATTCTATCTATTCCAATCATGTATGGGATCTTGTAAAGGCACCTAACGACATTAAACCTGTTGGTTGCAAATGGGTTTACAAGAGGAAGAGAGGGATAAATGGAAAGGTTGAAACCTTTAAAGCAAGACTAGTGGAGAAAGGGTATACACAAAAGGAAGGTATTGATTATGATGAAACTTTTTTGTTAGTAGCCATGCTTAAATCTATCAGAATTCTCTTATCCATTGCTGCTCATTATGATTATGAGATTTGGCAAATGGATGTCAAGACTGCATTTCTTAATGGCAATCTCGAAGAAGAAATATACATGTTGCAACCGGAAGGTTTCATAGCAAAGAACCAAGAGCATATGGTATGCAAGTTGAATAGGTCTATTTATGGACTTAAGCAAGCATCTAGGTCATGGAACATCAAGTTTGATCAAGCAATTAAATCATTTGATTTTGAACAAAATCTTGATGAACCATGTATGTACAAAAGACATCAAACAAAGTAGTAATGTTCCTAGTGCTTTATGTTGATGATATTCTACTCATTAGGAATGATGTAGGGGTAATGTCATCGGTTAAAGTTTGGTTGTCTAGCCAATTTGATATGAAGGACTTGGGTAAGGCTAACTTTATTCTAGGGATCAAGCTTTGGCGAGATCACAAGAATAAGATGTTAGGCTTATCACAAGCTTGATATATAGATAAGGTTCTAGAATGGTTTAGCATGCAAAACTCCAAGAAAGGATTGCTTCCTTTTAGACATAGAGTTCCTCTGTCTGATGACCAAATGCCTAAGACTCAAGAGGAAGAAAATATACTGAGACAAGTTCCTTATGCTTCTGTAGTGGGAAGTCTTATGTATGTCATGCTTTGTACTAGACCAGATATTTGTTATTCAGTTGGCATGGTCAACCGATATCAATCAAATCCAGGACCAAAACATTGGCAAGCTGTAAAGCATATTCTCAAGTATCTACGGATTTGTTTACCATAGTGTGGATTTGATTCCCATTGGCTATAAGTTGGAGGAGTGTTAAGCAATCTTGCATTGCGGACTCCACCATGGAAGTCGAGTACGTTGCTACTTGTGAAGCATCAAAGGAGGCTGTTTGGTTCAAGAAATTCCTCTATGATCTTGGTGTTGTAAGAATGGAGCAAGTTCCCATTACATTGTTTTGCGACAATAGTGGAGTGGTTGCACAATCCAAAGATCCAAGAAATCACAAGAAAGGAAAGCACATTGAGAGGAAGTATCACATCATTCGAGACATTGTGGCTCGTGGAGAAGTTGTGATAACAAAGATTGAAAGTGCAAATAATCTAGCAGATCTTTTTACCAAAGCTTTGCCTCAAAGGACTTTCGAGTCACATTTGGAGGAAATGGGAGTTAGATTAGTGTACAATAGTCTTTAAGGCAAGTGGGAGATTGTTAGGATGTGTGCCCTTAAATCCTATTGTATGATGCTACGTGTGACATTATGTATGACTTAATATTGTGTTTAATAAAGTTGTTTTATTTTTATCTAAAATAATGGTAACATGAATATTTGGACATTATCATATAGTCCATGAGATGCATAGTATGTGATTTAGTCACAGAAGATATAAATCACAAATTCTTTGTAAACACAAAATTTATAATTCATAGTTGGTGATGAAACTGGGCATTTCATCTGCGAAGACTATAACGTATCAACTAAGATGATTTATCTTGATCATGGAAGTGGTGACTTCTAGTTGATATGTTGATATGTTTTAAGAGTTAAGACATATTGAATTGGACCGCTGTGAGATTTATTATTCTCTCAATGACTGTCAAATGAATAATAAATCTCACGACTTTTATTTGCATGAACTCTTAATCCTGAGAGAATAATGGACTTGATCATGACTTGTATGTTGATTTGATATATCAGAAGTGAGATCTTAAATAACGGTCAAAATCTCAGTATGTTGGGCAACTACATTTAGTGTTGATGGAACATATATTCTCAAGATGGAATTCATAATCTTTTAATAAAGATATAAAATATTTCCTTGAGATAAGTTTAATGGGTTTGGTTATTCAGAGAGTTAGGCCTAACCACTTTGGTAAGAAGTTACTAAAGTATATATTTATGAAATTGGATTTTATAAATATATGATGAATAACTTTAAAGGATTAAACCGGGTACTCAAGGATAAGATGTAGTAATTTTTAAAGTGGCAGTCTATATTCATGACTTTGTATTACTACAAATATTTTATGAAGGGGTTGCGTGTATAATAAAGTCTTGGGATATAATTTATTAATAAGGCCTAGAATGCAATTATATTTATATAGTGGTATTAAATATAATTAATGGTAACTTTAGATTTGTCAAGAGTTGACAGAAAAGTCCAAGGCCTATTGGAGTTAGTGTCTTATTGGTTCCTTTTGGTCCCATTCCAAGCCACACAATAAAGCCCAATTGGAAAGGCCAAATAGGCCGGCCTAATTAGATAATCAATTAATTATAAAGAGAGAAACATACATTTTTTTATATATATATATAAACGAATTGTAGAGAAAAAAAAAAAAAATTGCGAGACACACTTTCATTCTCCCTTTGCAAAATGATTGAGAGACCACACATCTTGGGCGTAAAGTGGAATTGGAGTGAAGATTAAAAGTGTTCCCAAGTGCTTCTAATCTTTGTTTTGAATTTCTCCACACCAAGGTACGCTATCTTGTTCTTAAATTCTGAAATTTACATAGTGCATGTTGTCAATCATGAATGAAATAGATCCTTGTTTGTTGCTTCCGCTGTGTGTTTTGTATGAGATACAAAACTAGATTTTTCCAACAACACGGGCTTCTACTGGTTCCCTTTTTCTCTGATCAATGCTCAACTTACTGCAGTGTTGGATGCTGCTAAATAGAGGTACAACTTCTCTCCCATCACCGAGGGGCTTAGTAGAGGTGGCTTTGTTAGGTGCTCTTTTAACTTAGCAAGGGCTTCCTCGCATTCGTTTGTCCACCGAAAAGCTTTTTTCAATACCTTGAAGAATGGCATGCACTTATTCAAATATGTTTAGGGTTGCAACCTTTCCTGTCAAGCTCTGCACCTCCTGCACTGTTATTGGTGATTTGACCTCGATTATTGCTTTTACTTTTTCTAGATTTGCCTCTATACCTTGTTAGGACACCATGAATCCCACGAATTTTTCTGAAGCAACAACAAAAACACACTTTCTAGGGTTTAATTTCATATTGTACTTACATAGTGTGCTGCAGGTTTCTTTGAGATTGTCTAAGTGGTTGGCTTCATCCTTGCTTTTTACTAGCATATCATCTATGTACAACTCTACATTCCTTCCAATCTAATGAGAGAACATGCGGTTCACCAACCTTTGGTAGGCGGCTCCTGCATTCTTCAGTCCAAAAGGCATAACTTTTTAGTAGTACAACCCTTGGCTGGTAACGAATGAGGTCTTCTCTTAATCATCTTCGTCCATAAGAATCTGGTTGCGTCCATGAAACTCAAGAGCTTGTGTCCAGCAGTCAAGTCTACCAGTTGATTAGTCCTTGGCAAGGGGAAACTATCCTCTGGGTAGGCCTTATTCAAGTCTGTGAAGTCGACACACATTCTCCATTTGCCATTGATCTTTTTTACCATAACCACATTTGCAAGCCAATCTGGATAAAAGAATTCCTTGATGAAATCAGCTTCTAGTAGTTTCTCTACTTTTTTAGTTATAGCTTTGTTGTGCTCTGGTGCAAACACTCTCCTCTTTTGCTATACAAGTTTTGATAGGCCAAAAATGTATTGACCCCTTGTGATAAATTAATTGATTAATTAGCCAAGTTTATTAATTAATCAAATTAACATACAAGAATGCGTGGTAGCACAAACAAATCTCCAATAAACTAAAGTGCAGCAGAAAATAAACTGACACGATGATTTGTCTACAAATGGAAAAAACCAACACGGCAAAAGCCCTACTAGGTGATTTTAAGGTCACCACTCCCGAGAATCCACTATTATCAAAACAAGCGGTTATAAGTAAAGGAATCCCAGTACCTTATACCAACCTACAGTTGAACCCTTACCTCAATACCCAATTGGACTTGTTCTATAGTGACAATCTCTCCTTTAAGTGCACGGCTCCCTGTACATGACTAACCAATTGTGCGGATCCCAGTACGCAACTTAAATCACCAACTAAAGAAGAAGGTTGGTTGCAAATTTCTTCTGTTCTTCAACACATGAAGATCATGAAGTTGCTTGGCCACAAAACCTTATGGTGTACAAACACAGCAGCTTCTTAAGAACTAGGCCAAACTTGGTTTCCGGTCAAACTTGATGAATTATGCTCTTGTGCAATTGTGCTCTCTGTTGTGTAAGCTGTTACGACTCTTAAAATAATCCTTATATATGTTTAGAGTTGTGAGAAAAGAAAGCCCAAACACATACTCACAGATTGGATGAAAAACAATTCAGAAAAACTGAGTTTCATAAACCTCGATAGATACCCTATCTGTCGAGCTGTTGTCAAGCCACGAGCTAGAACAGCTCTTCAAGGCTCTATAGATGCTACCTGTTGAGCTTTAATGAACATCACTTTTCAAACTTGAATCTTGGATAGACTTGCATGGCTTTAACACTTGGCCTTGAAACAAGGTTTCTTGAAGTATTAAACACATCCTCGATCTACCCAAATACAAGTAAAGTGCATTTTGTCAAAGGATTAGCTAATTACATAAAATAATCACATATGTTCCTAACATGTGAAACATATATGTTCTAATAATCTCTCCTTTTGGCAATCTGTGACAAAACCACAACAAAAAAATGAACATATGAGAGAAGTCATAAAGCACTCAACTCATATTCACTTGTTGAATACAATAAAATCTATCCTAACACAAACTCTTGAAAAACTTTGCAAGAAGAGAGTTCATGGCAAGTACACTTTGACAACCTATGTTTCTGAAACACTTTAAATAAAACTCATCAAGGCATCTTAGTATGAGACAGAACTAATAGATTGCATACAAGATATAAGAAGCATGTGCATAAATAGAGAAAAGAAACAATACATGTAAGGGTAGGTGAAAAACATACATCAACATATAAAGAATGTAAGAACAATGTATGTCAAAAATGGTCACAAGGCCCATGTACAAAAGATAACGTATCTAAAGTAGACAGAAAAGAAAAAGATACAAGTATCCTCACTACATCCCTCAATCTCAACACTCCCCCTAATAAAAATCTCCTATACTAACTCTCCCCCTAGCTATGACTACTCTCATAACCAAAACTACTCCCCCTTTTTGTCATGAGTGACAAAGGGTAAGAGTGTCAAGTAGACATCTCGTCAGCACTAGAAGAACTAGCATCATCCTTATCATCAGTAGAGGCATCAACATCACCATGATCGTCCTCATCCTTAAAAGCCTCTGGAAAAGGTGGAAGAGAAGTAACAAAGTCACCTATGACCGCCTAGCATCGTGCAATACGACCAGCACGGGTGTTCACTTGACACAACTCATCACTAAAAGTGTCAAGGTGAGCGTCCATGTGTTGAAGCTACACCAGGATGTCCTTGAGAGTCACACTGCTCGTAGAAGAAGAGGGAGCAGATATGGATGGAGTTGAAGGAGTGGGAGAAGCTACTGAGGATGTTCATAAGATCGTTCGTGCAGGGTATGGAATTGTAGGGTATAAACGTCCTCAATAGTGTCTAGGGATTTTCATTTGTCTTAGGGTTTTGCCCCCCCTTGTGGGTATTATCATGGAAGTTAGATTTATGCATAAAATGCATTGGAAATCCAAACCATATCATTATGTAAACATTGTTCACAAATATGACACCTGCTTAGAAGCTAGTGCCTTATGAAAGTACTTAGGAAAGTACTTAGAAAAATACTTAGGAAAATACATAATCTTGTCTTTCACAAACTTGTCTGTAGACGGTGCAAAAGTTTAAGAACTAGTGCACTTTTATTCTTAGTACACACTATACACCATAGTAGTAAAAAAAAAACACAATAGTTAATACTTAGTAAACACCATAGCTGTGACCTCATCCATGTCTGTTATTTTGTCTAAACTCATTACTGGTAGTATCTTCTCAGATGTTCCATGTTCCATGGATGATCTTATTTTCGTCCATCCAGAACTTCCAAGTAGAACGACCCTTGCCTCTTGCAGTTGATTACCCTATATGGTCCTTCCCAATTGGGTCCCAATTTTCCATAAGCTGGGTTCCCAGTTACCAAGGATACTTTTTTGAGAACGAGGTCCCCAACGCTGAAGCGCTTGGGTTTCACCATGGCATCATGCTACCTAGCCATAAGATTCTTGTATCTTGCTGTCCTTTGCTCCGCATCCATCCTTACCTCATCAATAAGATCGAGGTCAAGACAAAGTTGTTCTCCATTTTCTTTTTCCTAATAATCATCACTCTATGGTTAGCCATATGAACTTCTGCGGGTATGACCACTTCACTTCCATCGGCTAACTTGAAGGGAGTTTCTCCTATTGGAGTTCTCACAGTCGTCGTGTAGGCGCAAAGTAAACCTAATAACTCGTTTGGCCATATCCCCTTTGCCCCCTCGAGCCGAGTCTTGATGATTTTCAGCAGGGATCAGTTTGCTACCTCTGCTTGTCCATTTGCCTGTGGGTGGAAGGGTGAGGAATAGTGATTCTTGATTCCAAAATGTTCACAAAAGTCCCTGAATAGTGCATTGTCAAACTGTCATCCGTTGTCAGATACTAGCGCCCTAGGTACTCTGAACCTACACAGAATATTCTTCCAAACAAAATTCTTAATGTTTTGCTGAGTAATTTTTGCAAGAGGTTCGGCTTCCACCCAGTTGGTAAAGTAGTCAATCCCCACTACTAAAAATTTCATTTGTCTGGTTCCCGGGGGTAAAGGACCTAAGATATCTAGTCCCCATTGTGCAAAGGGCCACAGGGCCATCTTTAGGGTCTGGTACTTAGACGGCTGCCTAGGGACATTGCTATAGCGCTAACACTGGTCGCATACCTTAACATAAGCCTTAGCATCTACTTGAATTGTAGGCCAGTAGTACCCTACACGAACGATCTTATGGACTAGCGATGCCTAGATCTGCTCCTAGGGCTAGAAATCTAAGAGCAGTGTGACTCTCAAGGACGTTCAATGGATGGAGTTGAAGGAGTGGGAGAAGCTGCTGAGGACGTTCATAACGATCTTACTGGCCTACTTGAATTCCATCCATATCTGCTCTTGAAGGAGTGGTAATACTTGAATTGTAGGCCAGTAGTACCCTGCATCTACTTGAATCTAGAAAAAATCTAAGCCACAAGGCCAGAAAACTTGATTAAGGTCAAAGGAACCTTGAAGAAGAGGTTTAAGGCAAAAGAGAGTGGTTTTGGGAGGTGAAAAGGCTTGAAAGATTGAGAGATATCGACTATCGAGCAAAATGAAGGGACAAAGTAAAAGAAACTCGATAGATTAAGGTAGCAGTGGAAAATAAATTAACACAATGATTTGTTTACAAATAGGGAAAACTAACATGGCAAAAATCCCACCGGGTGATTTTAAGGTCACCACTCCTGAGAATCTACTATTATCAAAATAAATGGTTACAAGTAAAAGAATCCCAGTACCTTATACCAACCTACAATTGAACCCTTACCCCAATACCCAATTAGACTTGTTCTATAGTAACAATCTCTCCTTTGAATGCACGACTCCAAGTACGTGACTAACCAATTGTGTGGATCCTAGTACGCGACTTCAATCACCAAATATAGAAGAAGCTTGGCTGCAAAGTTCTTATGTTCTTCAACACATGAAGATCACAAAGTTTCATGGTCACAAAACCCTATTGTGTAAAAACCCTATTATGTACAAACACAGTAGCTTCTCAAGAACTAGGGCAAACTTGGTTTTTTGGTCACACTTGATGAATTATGCTCTTGTGCAATTGTGGTCTCTACTATGTTTAGGGTTGTGAGAAAAGAAAGCCCAAACACATACTCACGGATTGGATGAAAAACAGTCCAAAAAAACTGAGTTTCGTAAACCTCAACAGAAACCCTATCTATCGAGCTGCTGTCGAGCTACGAGCTAGAACAGCTTTTCAAGGTTCGATAGATGCTAGCTGTTGAGCTTTAATGAACAACACTTTTCACACTTGAATCTTGGAAATACTTGCATGGCTTTAACACTTGGTCTTGAAACAAGGTTTCTTGAAGTATTAAACACATCCTAGATCTACCGAAATACAAGTAAAGTGCGTTTTGTCAAAGAATTAGCCAATTACATAAAATAATGACATATGTTCCTAACATGTGAAAAACATATGTCCTAATAGGTTTGTATTCTGGGTTAACATTTAGATGATGTTGTATGATCTTCCTATCAATCCCAGGCATATCTTCATGTTTCCAAGCAAAAACATCTTGGTTTGCCCTTAAGAAGGAGATCATTTTCTCTTTCTCAGGGGATGGAAGTGTCATTTGAATCTTTAATATCTTCGTCAAGTCTCCTAGGACGATCTCCACTTCTTGTGGTATTTCCAACAGTTCAAGAATGAGCTCTGATTCATTGATCGCCCATGTGTGATTCTCTCCAGATGCTAAGGTAGCTTGATAGCACTCTCTTGCCATTGAAAACTTCACTTTCAAGTAATATGTTAACGTTGCTGCTCTTAGTTTGTTGAGTGCAAGTCTTCCCAAGATGTTGTTGTATGTTAAAGGATAATCAACTATAAGGAAATCAATTTCCTTGGTGACTTGTGCTGAATAAGTTCCTACAATCTTAGTTAGAGTGACAATGCCTCTAAGGACGATTCTATCCCCCATGAAGCTTACTAAAGGCGAGGTGACAAGCCTGATCATCTTCTTATCCAGCTTCATTTACTAAAATGCGAGCAAGTAGATGATATTTGCTGAGCTTCCATTGTCAATGAGCACCTAGTGGATGTTGAACTCTTCTACTCTAAGCATGATTACAAGTGGATCGTCATAGGGTTGCCTGATGCCATGACCGTCTCTCTCTAAGAAGACAATATCGGGTTCGTCATTCCTTGGCATCATCATTGGAGGGAGATGTGAATGGACGCTGTTTATCTCCCTTCTTTATCCCTTTTTTTCAGGGTTTTCAAAGTTTTTCCTGCTGTTATTCCTCTCGAGATCGTCTTTATTTCTCCTACAGGGAGTTTGGTATCCCCTACCTCCAGAGTTCTATCTTGGTCATCCTTTTTGTTGGTACCTGTATGGCTCTATCTTTCAAATGTATTTCTGTAACTTCCCTTACCGAATTAAAGTTTCCACCCAGTTTTTCAAGTGCCTACACTCATCAGTACGATGCTCATGGTCCTGGTGGAATCTATAGTACTTGCTCTTGTCTCTTCTTTCTACTAGAGTGCTAATTAGCTTCGGCCACTGTAGGGAAGGATCGTCTCTTATCTGCATAAGGACCTTCTCAATTGGCATTATTAGAGGAGTGAACTTGGTGAAATTGGGTTTCTTATCTAGAAACTCCTTCTTTTTCCCTATGGTCTATCCACCACTTCATTTCTCCTTCTTCTTACCCCAATTGTTGTTTGTTCCTTCGTCTCTCTTCCTTTTCCCTTTCATCTCCTTTACGAGCACTGCATCCTTTGTGTTCATGTACTTCTGGGCTTTACGGAGCAACTCCATTACTGTTTTTGGTGGACTTTTAGTGATTGAGAAGAAGAAATCTCCTAGTAGCAATCCTACTTGGAAGGTTGTTAGGATAACTTGATCTTCAGCTTTGTCTACCTACAGTAGCTCCTTATTGAACCGAGTGATTTACTGCCTTAGTGATTCTCCTTCTGCTTGCTGAATGTTGAGAAGATGGCCAGTTGGCCTTTTATGCCTTTGCCCCCTAATGAAATGACGAACAAAACCCTTGCGGAGTTGTTCAAAGTCTGTAGTGGTTCCTGGGGGTATCTTGCTAAACCATACTCTGGCTGCTCCCTTCAGTGTTGTTGGGAATTCCCTACAAATCACTTCATTTGGGGTCATCTACAATAGCATCAGCGTCTTAAATGATTCAATGTGATCCAAGGGATCTTTAGAACAGTCATATGACTCCAACTGTGGGAGATGGAATTTTGGTGGGAGGGGACGGTTCAGTACTTCAGTTGTGAAGAATGAGTCCATCCTTCAAATCATCCTATCCAGATTCTCTCCGCCTTTGTCCTTCATAGCACTTTTTAGTTCGTCCATCTCCTTCCTCATGTTGCGAAGCTCATTCTTCGCCCTATTGGAATCTTCTCCTGAAGTTTTGTCTCACCTATTGGCTTGAGAATTTGATTCTTCCTCATTTTGGTTTTCACCTGTTCACCAACATTCTGCGTTATAAGACTCCATCATCTTTCATAGCTCTTCATTCTAGCTAGCTCTTCCACATTTGCTAAGAGGGCTTGGATTTGTTGTTGTTGCGCAGCATGTGGCTGAGTCTAGTTTCTACTTCCATCTCGCACTTTAAGGAATTCTTCTGTAAGGGGGAAAGATGGCTTGAATGATTAGCGTTCCTATAGACAGCGCCAAATTGATGATGCAAAAAATCAACAGTTGAGCTTCTCATCGTAGCAGATGGATGATGCTGTGAATGGGGTCATCTTTGTGGATAAGAAACCTGCAAAAATGAACTAGGTGGAAGAGTAACACGCTAGTGTGGCATCAACCAAACCCCCTCCAATGCTTAAGTCAGTAAGGGAAAAAGATTTTAGAGAGAAAACAAGTAGAGCATGATTTCGTAGAGTATTTATGTGTACCTTTAGCTTTTGTTATCTTCTCTTTTATAGTTGTGTGCCTCATTAATGGGCAATGATGTACTGCATTTATACTTAACCTCCACTCATTATGTTCCACATCATAATTCCATCAAACAAAACTCTAATCAATTATCTATACACATACACACAAACACACACACTCCAAATCTATCATAACATTCATCAAGAATACAACCTAGCATTCATCTATCATGGCATCTCATAAACATTATCAACTCATCACATCACATCACATCACATCGACATATGCATCTCATCATGTCCTGACATGCATCTAGATAGGCATATCTTCATGTCATACATGTCCTAACATTCATCTAGGTATGTCATGCATATCACATTTATCTCATATCATCATATCATATACATACACCTAGTGTTCATCTAAGCATATGTACACACATCACACCTCATGTTGCTTAGCACTTCTCATCAAAGCAATACAGATCACATGGCAACAAGCATCTCATTATCCAACGACAGCAAACATACATGGCATCAATCAATCATGCTCATCATCCAAACAATGCATCTACACATGTTCAAGTAAGCATCATGTTAATCATTTAGACAAATTTGCATGTTCATGTGACTATGCATATACTTACCTCTATTTATTATCACCACATCACATATGCATCAATGCATGTTTATGTGTATGTTCTTATGAATATGCTTCAAAATATAAACCCTAATCGTGGGATTGAACTAAAAGAAATTAGAAAAACATGTTATCAAAGTGATTTTGGACATAAAGAAAACATAAACTAAACTAAACAAAGCCTAACACATGCATTTAAACTACGCAAAGTAGAAGGAAAATAAGGAATAGACAATTCTAGGTTTCTTGGGTGAACATGCGTGCTCATGCAAAAGCATGTGTATGCGTCTTCGTGGAGGTGAGCATAAATCCCTACCTAGAAACACTTAGTGAGAAACAAAGAAAACTACATCCTATCTAACCTTTCATGCTTCTAAACTATTAAAGCTATAAACCTAAACTACAAAACAGATGATTAAAACAGTAAAAAAATAGTAATAAAACCACATAAATGAAAGAGATTAGGTTAAACCCTTACCTCAAATGCAATAACTCTTGAAACTTGATTTTGACTATTCCCCTCAGTCAATCTACAAAAAAAAAAAAAAAAAAAAATACCCGAAGGGTTAGTAAGTTTAACTAGAGGGCATAGACCCAAAATAGGTCATAGCTAAGAAACTTTAGTTTGATTAGGATGCTTTTTGAAGTAAAAAGCCTCTCTTGGATCACTTTTTTGGAGTAGATTAGATGTATTTTAGGAAAAGGGCCATGAGGCCTTTTTATAATTTTTAGAGAGGAGGGACAGTACTCTTCTTAGGCAATGTGGGATTAGCTCTACTGCATTTTTCATTAAAAACTTTCCTTACATGGCTTTCTAGAACTCTAGTGGGTATGCATGCCTTAAGTATGTGTACGCATGGTCAAGCCTGCATACGCATGCTTAGATTTTATGCAAGGTTTTTCTTTTCCAAAAACATCCTCCAGCTAAAGAGTTCCTTTGGTTAGGTCCTAGATCAATCTTAAACCCGTAAAATGATATCGTCATTGGAGAATGGGGGGCTCGAGTTGTGAGGAATACAAAGTGAGGTGTCCACAATGCAGGCCCATGGCCATCTCCTCTCTTCCATCTTGGGTTTTATCCTTATAAATTGAGATGGATTAGGACCATCCATTGTTTCATTCTCTAACACACACACACACACACACACGCACAGTCACACATAGACTTGAGATTACATTTTGTAAGTCTATACGTAAATTCACAAGATATTGAATTATTATTTATAATTTTTTGATAGTACAAATAGTTTATCTAGCAATAAAAATTATATATAATTTTTTATAATTTAAGTTTGGTGAATATAATTTTTGAAAATTCATAAAAAAAATCTTTATATCTAATTAACTCAAACAATACAATTTCAGGTAAAATCTATCGATTAATTATTAAAAATAAATGTGAAGGGGTAAAAAATTGTAATTGTATTTTGAATAATCCATATCTATGATAGATTTGAATTTGGCTTCTATTTAAAATAAAATAAAATAAATAATTAAAATTTTTTAATACTTGCCTTCGCTCCGTAATAGATGGTTTCATCCAAGGGACACACCTGATGGAAATTTCCTTTCATTTATTTTGGGATGAGGAGAAGGACTGAGACCGCCTCTGACTTGGGTCTGATTTAGACGTCATGTGATTGGCATGCTACACTGTTTCTTGCAGTCTATATTATCATATATCCATTAAGCATATTTATGAATTTGGTTTCCATTTTTTTACTAATCCTTATGCACATTTTTTTTTTTTTTTTTTAATTTTCTTATTGCTCTCGTGTCTATCTATGATGTGGGTGGCCGGCCCCAGGAGGGGTGACCCAGTTGTGGGATCCCACGTACATGCATCAGATCCCTCGTTCAAGTTGTGGCGGGTACCGTGTGGGAGGTGGGTTCTTAGCATGCACTGCGCCCATCTGCTGGCTCTCTTAGAGTGCTAGGGTGAGGTCTGTGGCACCCCAGTCGTAGTAGTTATGACTCAATCCAACATTCCCTAGTGGAGGGTGCCCCTATTAGGTCACGCCCTAGGGGGTAAGCCACATATAGTCGCCCCCGCCCCTCCTTTTGATCATAAAATATATATATATATATATATATATGATGTGGGTGGCCTTCTCCCTCGTGGGTGGGTGTCAAATAATGTTGTACACAATTTTTGAAATAAATTTTCTCTTATAACTATGATATGAGCGTTTGTTATTTCGAAGCATGCAAGTACTTTAATGTGCACTAATATTTATGTGCTTTTCTTGTTTCATTGTGAGCAACATCTCTTTTTTCTTGTGCTATTGTAGATACTCCATTTTACACTCATAATTTAATTAAGGAAGATGATTAGAATGACCATCCATGTACCCCAAAAATCATGATTGCATTACATGCATTAATTTATTCATTGCATATCATAAAAATGGTCTTGAGATTCTAACGGTTGCAGCAGTATATCCGGTCCCCAAATCAGATCGTCAGATCGAAAGATATTGCATGATCAAGTTCGCACGATCAGCATGCATTATGTCCAAGTAGAGTTAACCACGCATTATTAATTTAAATTAACTCTGATTGGTTAAACAATTAAAATTAATTAAATAATTTTGTGATTGGTTGATAATTAGTGTTTAAAATAGGATTGTCTACATAAGAATAAAATGGATAATTGGATAATAATAAAATTGTGGATAATCTGAAATTTATCAGGATTTATTTTAGTATAATTATCTACAGGATAATTGTTGCTGAAAAAACTTGAATTTTCCAAAAAGGAGTTCAAAAAATTAGAATACGGATTGAGAACGCGTTTAAGTGCATGTCTTAACGCAGAAAAACCCTAAAAAGGAGTCCAAAAGGCACCCAAACACGAAAGCATGATCAGCATTCAAGAGTGCCAGTCGGCACTTTTGGAGTGCCGAACGACACTTTGAAAGTGCTAAATTGTACTCTTTTGGGCTTTGGCCCAATTCCTTTCGGGTGACAATAAGGCACATCCTTTTCGACCTTTTCACAGAAGGATGGGTCTTGATTCGTATTTTAAGCATCGTTACTTATTTTTTAAGCAGTCCAACCTTTATAAATAGGGACCGGGCTTCAAAATTCAACACACTCTTTTACCTCTAAAGGGAGACACGTTTTTACAGTCTCAAATTACTCATATTTCTAACTCCCTTTTCTGATATTCTCTCTCTTAAAGCTAGAGTTTTAAGGTTTCAAAGATAATTGCATAAATTTATTTGAACCCTAAAATATCCTCTCAAGAAGAAGAGTGCTCCATGCAAGAGGTTGTTTCTAATTGCCCTTTTCTTTCTTCTTATGTTTCTCTTTTTGTGATGATGCATGTTTATATATATTTTAATTTTCAAATATTCATACCATGAATTGCTGATTTGTTTTCATTGAAACATGTTCTCAATTTTTTTATTATTGTATGATCTCTTTCTTAGTTTCAAAAATTTGCATCTTACCACTTCTTTTTCTCAAATAAAAACAGATCTACATCTTCATTAGATGTAGATCTGAATTTTTCTCAAAATACAAACGGATCTACGTCTTCATTAGATGTAGATCTAAATTTTTCTCAAAATAAAAACTTATCTACATCTCCATTTGGTGTAGATCTGAATTTTTCTCAAAATTAAAACAGATCTACGTCTTTATTAGATGTAATCTCTGAATTTTTCTCACCATAAAAACTGATCTATATTTTCTTTAAATTTAGATTTGATTTCTTTTAACAAAGTAGATTTTGAAATAAAAAAGAGTCATGACTAGTCTAGTTTGTTTTGTTTGATGCATGTTGCGTAGGTTGATTTTATGAATATAATCCTCTTCTGTAATCCTTTTTCCAAACAAAAAAAAGATTTGATTTTTCTAATCTTCCACAAGAAAACCATTCTTTTATTGTAAAAACAAATTTGATTTTTACAAACCCAAAAACCAAATTTTCTCATTCCCAAAAAACAGATATGATATTTTTTAACCAAAAGATTTTGTTTTACTCTATCCCAAAAATAGATTTGATCTTTCTTTCAACAAAAACAAGTTTTTCAAATTCACAAAACAGATCTAATCCTTTCTAAACCAAAAATCAATTTTTCATCACAAAACAGATCTTAATTTTTTCTTCAAAGAAGAGGGTGTATTCATAAATAGATTTGTGTAATTAAGTTTTTCATGTGTGCACAACATATCATTCATAGCATGCATAAAAGGGGCACATTGGTCACAAGAGTCCAGAAGACCAAACTCTATCTAGGTGAAATAAGTGTCTAACACCTTCTCATTCTGTAACTTAGCCTCCAAATCTAGTTCTTTTGGATACATAGATCTATGCCTTGTCTTTATTTTTGTTTTAGGTAAACTGTAACTGGGATAAAAAGTCATGTATCTCTGGTAGTTTGTAACTAGGACCCAAGGACATGTAATTTTCAATTTTCCAAATATGTATTCTTTTTACTCAATCAATGAAATGAAGCAATTCAATAATATATTTTTTATTTAGTTTTTCTTATTTTTTGTATAAAAAATAAGTAGCAACTCCACCCTACTTACCCAAAAAGAATGGTGCCCTTGAAAGCACTCCAAAAATCTCTCTTTTTTTGAGGGGTACTTTAGAGGTCTTTCACAATGGCAACTCTGCTGGAGATGTTGAGGGCTAAGTTTCATGTTAGACTTAAGTGACCAAATATGTACCCCTGTTTTTGCATGGTCTTGCATGGTATTGTTGTTTGTTTGTTTATTTATATTTGTTCTATATTTTTTGAGATATTGTATGATATTTTGTTGGTTGTATTGTTCGTTAGAAGCTTTCCCTAACTGTCATAGTGTGTGCCATCCAAACAACAATTTATGCACCCTTTTTCAACAACATGTGGTGGTAGTAACCATAGATCACCAGTCTTAATTAGATTTGGGTACCTAGTGGTGAACTCACCAACTCATAGCCTAAAGTCACTGGATCATTTCTTGTTAACTATAAAGGACAGACCATGCCGTTCAGACCAACGCAATGTTCATTACATTACAAGTTGGGATGTGTAACATCCTAAGTATGGGAAAAAAATGAAACAATGAATCAACAAACCCAACCTACAGCGTAATAACTTAGAACCTACCCTTAGGCCGGTCCATGTTAAAATTGCATTGTATGTTATGTGTGTTTGTTTTGCTTGCTTGGTTGATGCAGATGGTGACCTAGCTTTAATTGATGCAAGAAAACTTGTTCTAGAGAGAGAGAGAGAGGGTGGTGGGGAAGAATATGTTCAAGATCTAAAGGAAGACTGCAAAGAGGACCGAAGACCGACGCTCAAGCCAGTAGCTCTAGTTCCAAGCTTATCACTCTCATCACTGTACTGAAGCCCGTAAGCTTAGAGAACACTTCACTACTGCAACATCACAATCTCATATCCAACCTACAAGATGTTAGGATATATGCCCTTAAATCCTATTGTATGATACTATGTATAACATTATGTATGACTTAATGTTGTGTTTAATAAAGTTGTTTATTTTTATCTAAAATTATGGTAACATGAATATTTAGGCATTATCATATAGTCCATGAGATGCATAGTATGTGATTTATGTGAAAAGTCACAGAAGATATAAATCACAAGTTCTTTGTAAACTCAAAATTTATAGTTCGTAGTCAGTGATGAAATTGGACATTTCATCTGCAAAGACTATAACGTATCAACTAAGATGATTTGTCTTGATCATGGAAGTGATGACTTCTAGTTAATATGTTAATATGTTTTAAGAGTTAAGACATATTGAACTGGACCGTTGTGAGATTTATTATTCTCCTAACGACTGTTAAATGAATAATAAATGTCACGACTTCTATTTACATGAACTCTTAATCCTGAGAGAATAATAGACCTGATCATGAGGTGTAAGTTGCTTTGATATATTAGGAGTGAGATCTAAAGTAACGGTCAAAACCTCAGTATGTTGGGCAACCACATTTAGTGTTAATGGAACATATATTCTCAAGATGGAATTCATAGTCTCTTGATGGAGATATAAAATATTCCCTTGAGATAAGTTTAATGGGTTCAGTTATTCAAAGAGTTAAGCCTAACCACTTTGGTAAGTAATTACTAAAGTATATATTTATGAAATTGGGTTTCATAAATATATGATGAATAACTTTAAAGGATTAAACCGGGTACTCAAGGATAAGATGTAGTAATTTACAAAGTGGCAGTCTATATTTATGACTTTGTATTATTACGAATATTTTATGAAGGGGTTGCGTGTAAAATAAAGTCTTGGGATATAATTTATTAATAAGACCTAGAGTACAATTATATTTATATAGTGGTATTAAATATAATCAATGTTAACTTTGGACTTGTCAAGAGTTGACGGAAAAGCCCAAGGCCTATTGGAGCTAGTGTTTTATTGGTCCCTTTTGGTCCCATTCCAAGCCACACATTAAAGCCCAATTAGAAAGGCCCAATAGGCCGGCCCAATTAGATAATCAGTTAGTTATAAAGGGAGAAACATACAGAATTTTTTTAACGCGATTTTATCATAGAGAAAAGAGAGTGTGAGACACACTTTCATTCTCGCTTTGAAACTGATTGAGAGACCACACATCTTGGGCGTAAAGTGGAATTGGAGTGAAGATTAAAAGTGTTCCCAAGTGCTTCTAATCTTTGTTTTGAATTTCTCCACACCAAGGTACGCTATCTTGTTCTTAAATTCTGAAATTTACAGAATGCATGTTGTCAATCATGAATGAAATAGATCTTTGTTTGTTGCTTCCGCTGTGTGTTTTGTATGAGATACAAAACCAAATTTTTATCCAACAATTTATCAGAGCCTTGACTTGGAATCAAATTGCATGGTTTGAATATTAATTCACGATGCATGGCTTGAACGTGATTTCACCAAGATTATCATTGCATGGCTGGAGTGAATTCGCACATTTTGGACTTTTTGGCATTCAATGCATGGCTTTAATTTTTGTGCATCATTTGTCCTTAATGCCATGGAAAAGTTGTCCGAACATGAAATTTATTCCTAATGAGATTTGGCATTATTATAATTCTTGACATTAAAAACCTTTAATTTTAAAATATCTAGTGGGAGAGAGAAACCGTTTTCATATCATGATTGTTGGCATGTGATGGAATTTTAGAATTTAAGAAAACCGTTCATTTTGTGTTTCAATTTTCTGCATCATTTGGATATAATGTAGAGAATTGCATCACCTATGTATAAAAGTGATGGCCATTACAATTCTGCACAGCCATATTCAATATCTATTGCCTTGATATTTATTCGAATAAAAGCAATTATCGAATGGGGGTAGTTAATTGAAAATGGGTAGTTCTCATTTATTGCACCGTTTGACTTGGAATCAAATTGCATGGTTTGAATATTAATTCACGATGCATGGCTTGAACGTGATTTCACCAAGATTATCATTGCAAAAGTTGACGGAAAAGCCCAAGGCCCATTGGAGCTAGTGTCTTATTGGTCCCTTTTGGTCCCATTCCAAGCCACACACTAAAGCCCACATGGCTGGAGTGAATTTGCACATTTTGGACTGTTTGGCATTCAATGCATGGCTTTAATTTTTGTGCATCATTTGTCCTTAATGCCATGGAAAAGTTGAATCTATATTTATAGGATTTCAACAATCCGAATGAGATTTTAACCAACAATTGGTATATATATATATATATATATATATATATATATATCATGTAAAATATATAAATATCATTAATGTAATATATAATATATTACGTTATAAAATATATATTATATTATATATTAATGCTAGTTTAATGAAATTTATTCCTAATGAGATTAGGATTAAGTTTTTCACGTGTCTAGCATTATTATAATTCTTGACATTAAAAACCTTTAATTTTAAAATATCTAGTGAGAGAGAGATACAAGGGTTGGATCTCACAGCCTCCATTGTTGGTTCATAGTAGTGTAAAATATATACTTTGTCTTTACCTCGAGCTTAGCATTCCATGCGGAAAGTATTTATTTCATGGTCCTACAAGATTGAATTTCTTAGTTTATAGTGGTTTGATAAACACCTTGTCTTAGCCTCGAGCTTTGCATTCCATGCGGAGGGTGTTTTTATCATGGTACCACAAAATAAGCTTGTCAAAGGGATGAAATGTGGCTACACATGATTCTAGACAATGGTATACACTAGACTAAGTATTTTAGTATCCTCTATGCTGAGTTCTTGCTATTATTACTTAGAGGCTAAATATAAAACGGCATATTACTAGTGTTTGATAAGAGTTATCATGATAGCACTAATAATGAGAATAGTTCTTAATCAATCATAGTATTTAATGTTCACTCTATGCTGAGGGATATTGAACATGGGATTGGATTGTCGTTGCATATATTATTTTATGGTTTTATTAAGGTTCCATATTATATGTTTATATGCTAAATTGATAATGTCCAGTTTACTTATTATATTCATGTTTATTATTTTCATATTTAAATCATGGCATCATTTAGCCCACTTGTTGCTATTCTTAACAAAAATAAACTGATTGGATCCAACTATGTTGACTGGAAAAGGAATTTGGACATTGTTCTTACTGCAGAAGAGCACAAATATGTGCTTACTCAACCATGTCCTAGCTTTCCTTCATTAGATGCTCCTATTGAGGAAAAACAGCGATATGATCGTTGGCAGAAATCTAATGAAATGGCCAAGTGCTATATCCTAGCATCTATTTCAAATGTTCTACAACATCAAATGCAGGATGTGGAACATACTTCAGACATCATGCTAAGTCTGAAGGAGATGTTTGGTGAGCAAGGCCGATCTGCAAGGCAAGAAACCATGAGGCAAATTTATAATACCAAAATGGCTGCAGGAAGTTCAGTAAGGGAGCATTGTCTTAGGATGATTGCTAATCTGAACACATTAGAAGTTTTGGGTGCTGACATTGATGGAGAATTCCAAGTGGATATGATACTCCAGTCACTACCAGATTCATTCAAGGAATTCAGACTCAATTATAATATGAACAAAAAGATCTATACTTTATCTAAATTAATGAATGAGTTAGTGGCAACGGAAGGCATCCTTGGTACTTCTAGTGTTGAAGCCAATGTGGGTGAAGCTTCTACTTCTCGACCTAAGTCAAAAGGCAAGGGTAAGAAGAAGAAGAAGGACTTCACTAAGAAAGATGGTAAACAAATTGCCTTAGGGGTTGCGGACAAAAGAAAGAAAACCAAAGAAAAGTGTTTCCATTGTGGTGAAAAAGGTCATTGGAAGAGGAATTGTCCAAAGTTCAAAGCTGCCAAGAATAAGGGTAATAAAAGTTCCTTTCTTCTTGAAATATGTTTGGTACAGAATCCAACAGATTCCTGGTGTGTGGATTCAGGTTGTACTAATCATATCTGCAATTCTTTGCAGGGGTTCCAAGAGACCAGAAAGTTGAATGAGGGAGAACTATTTCTTACTTTGGCTGATGGGAGCAAGATTCCAGTTGTAGCTGTTGCAGTGTATAATTTGTATTTTAAGTCTAGAGTTTTAATATTGGAAGACTGTTTGTATGTACCTAATGTTCGTAGGAATTTGATTTCTGCAACTTACTTAGGTAAGCATGGATATTGTATTATCCTGAAAGACAATGTTGTAATAAAGAAGGATAAAATGTTTATCTGTTCTAGCAATATTATGGATGGTCTTTATATTTTAACTCCTGACATGCATGAATTATATAATTCTAAAATAGATAATAGCTCTCATGTAAAATCATTAAAGAGAAAGTTTCCTTCTACTAGCGAAGCATATCTTTGGCACTTGCGTTTGGATCATATTAATTCAAGTAGGATTCAAAGACTAATCAAAGATGGACTTTTACAGCCCATGGACTTTGATGGTTTTCCAGTTTGCGAATCTTGTTTGAAAGGTAAAATGACCAAACGGCCTTTTAATGCAAAAGGTAGAAGAGCCCGAGATTTGCTAGAACTAGTGCATTCAGATGTATGTGGTCCTATGTCAATCCAAGCAAGAGGTGGCTATGAGTATTTCATTACTTTCACTGATGATTACTCTAGATTTGGTTATGTGTACCTAATAAAACGGAAGTCCGAAGCCTTTGAAAAGTTCAAAGAGTTTAGGGCTGAAGTTGAGAATCAATTATGTAAACACATAAAGGCCATTCGATTTGATCGAGGTGGCGAATACCTTCTTGGTGATTTCAAGGATTACTTGACTGAAAATGGGATTATATCCCAGTTGACTGCACCTGAAACTCTACAACAAAATGGTGTAGCAGAAAGAAGGAATAGGACTCTTTTGGATATAGTTAGATCCATGTTGAGTTATTCGACTCTATCAATTTCCTTTTGGGGATATGCCTTAAATACTGCAATGTATCTTCTGAATTTAGTACCTTCGAAGTCTGTTCCTAAAACACTTGTAGAGTTGTGGAATGGGCGTAAGCCTAGTATGAGACATCTCCATATTTGGGGTTGTCCAGCACATGTGTTGAAAGGAAAGTCTGACAAGTTACAGTCTAAAACAGAAGTGGTTTTCTTTGTAGGGTATCCAAAAGGAACTGTTGGAGGTTTATTCTATAGTCATAAGGATAATAAAGTGTTTGTTAGCACAAATGCCAAATTCTTGGAAAATGACTATATGAATGATTATACTCCTAGAAGTAGAGTTGTCTTGGCTGAAATGAATGAACCTGTAGTTGACTAACCAATGGATGAAACTAGGGATGATGTGACTATATTAGATACACTACAAGATATTACTCATGAGATGTCTAATACATAGGTGCCTCGTCGTAGTGGGAGAATTGTTCGGCCTCCTATAAGATTTATAGGTTTGGGAGAAACCTATGAAGCTATCTCAGAAGAGGCTGAATCGGATCCTTACACTTATGATGAAGTAATGAATGACATAGATGCACATCATTGGGTCCAAGCTATGAAATCTTAATTGGATTCTATGTATTCTAATCATGCATGGGATCTTGTAAAGGCGCCTAATGGCATTAAACCTGTTGGTTGCAAATGGGTTTACAAGAGGAAGAGAGGGATAGATGGAAAGGTTGAAACCTTTAAAGCAAGACTAGTGGCGAAAGGGTATACACAAAAGGAAGGTATTGATTATGATGAAACTTTTTCGCCAGTAGCCATGCTTAAATCTATCAGAATTCTCTTATCCATTGCTGCTCATTATGATTATGAGATTTGGCAAATGGATGTCAAGACTGCATTTCTTAATGGCAATCTTGAAGAAGAAATATACATGTTGCAACCGGAAGGTTTCATAGCAAAGAACCAAGAGCATATGGTATGCAAGTTGAATAGGTCCATTTATGGACTTAAGCAAGCATCTAGGTCATGGAACATCAGGTTTGATCAAGCAATCAAATCATTTGGTTTTGAACAAAATCTTGATGAACCATGTGTGTACAAAAGACATCGAGACAAAGTAGTAATGTTCCTAGTGCTTTATGTTGATGATATTCTACTCATTGGGAATGATGTAGGGGTAATGTCATCGGTTAAAGTTTGGTTGTCTAGCCAATTTGATATGAAGGACTTGGGTAAGGCTAACTTTATTCTAGGGATCAAGCTTTGGCGAGATCGCAAGAATAAGATGTTAGGCTTATCACAAGCTGGATATATAGATAAGGTTCTAGAACGGTTTAGCATGCAAAACTCCAAGAAATGATTGCTTCCTTTTAGACATGGAGTTCCTCTGTCTGATGACCAAAGGCCTAAGACTCAAGAGGAAGAAAATTTGATGAGACAAGTTCCTTATGCTTCTGCAGTGGGAAGTCTCATGTATGCCATGCTTTGTACTAGACCAGATATTTGTTATTCAGTTGGCATGGTCAGCCGATATCAATCAAATCCAAGACCAAAACATTGGCAAGCTGTAAAGCATATTCTCAAGTATCTTAGGAGAACGAGAAATTATATGCTTGTTTACCATTGTGAGGATTTGATTCCCATTGGCTATACAGATTCAGATTTTCAATCGGATCTAGATTTCAGAAAATCCACTTCAGGATGTGTTTTCACCTTGGGAGGTGGAGCCATAAGTTGGAGGAGTGTTAAGCAATCTTGCATTGCGGACTCCACCATGGAAGCCGAGTACGTTGCTGCTTGTGAAGCAGCAAAGGAGGCTGTTTGGCTCAAGAAATTCCTTTCTGATCTTGGTGTTATAAGAATGGAGCAAGTTCCCATCACATTGTTTTGTGATAATAGTGGAGCGGTTGCACAATCCAAAGATCCAAGAAATCACAAGAAAGGAAAGCACATTGAGAGGAAGTACCATATCATTCGAGACATTGTTGCTCGTGGAGATGTTGTGGTGGCAAAGATTGAAAGTGCAAATAATCTAGCAGATCCTTTTACCAAAACCTTGCCTCAAAGGACTTTCGAGTCACATTTGGAGGGAATGGGAGTTAGATTAGTGCACAATAGTCTTTAGGGCAAGTGGGAGATTGTTAGGATATATGCCCTTAAATCCTATTGTATGATGCTATGTATGACATTATGTATGACTTAATGTTGTGTTTAATAAAGTTGTTTATTTTTATCTAAAATAATGGTAACATGAATATTTGGACATTATCATATAGTTCATGAGATGCATAGTATGTGATTTATGTAAAAAGTCACAGAAGATATAAATCACAAGTTCTTTGTAAACTCAGAATTTATAGTTCGTAGTCGGTGATGAAATTGGACATTTCATCTGCGAAGACTATAACGTATCAACTAAGAAGATTTGTCTTGATCATGGAAGTGATGACTTCTAGTTGATATGTTGATATGTTTTAAGAGTTAAGACATATTGAACTGGACCGCTGTGAGATTTATTATTCTCCTAACGACTGTCAAATGAATAATAAATGTCACGACTTCTATTTGCATGAACTCTTAATCCTGAGAGAATATTGGACCTGATCATGAGGTGTAGGTTGCTTTGATATATTAGGAGTGAGATCTAAAGTAACGGTCAAAACCTCAGCATATTGGGCAACCACATTTAGTGTTGATGGAACGTATATTCTCAAGATGGAATTCATAGTCTCTTGATGGAGATATAAAATATTCCCTTGAGATAAGTTTAATGGGTTCAGTTATTCAGAGAGTTAGGCCTAATCACTTTGGTAAGAAATTACTAAAGTATATATTTATGAAATTGGATTTCATAAATATATGATGAATAATTTTAAAGGATTAAACCGGGTACTCAAGGATAAGATGTAGTAATTTTCAAAGTGGCAGTCTATATTTATGACTTTGTATTACTACGAATATTTTATGAAGGGGTTGCGTGTAAAATAAAATCTTGGGATATAATTTATTAATAAGACCTCGAGTGCAATTATATTTATATAGTGGTATTAAATATAATTAATGGTAACTTTAGTTGACGGAAAAGCCCAAGGCCCATTGGGGCTAGTGTCTTATTGGTCCCTTTTGGTCCCTTTTGGTCCCATTCCAAGCCACACATTAAAGCCCAATTAGAAAGGCCCAATAGGCCGGCCCAATTAGATAATCAGTTAGTTATAAAGGAGAAACATACAAAAATTTTTTAACGCGATTTTATCATAGAGAAAAGAGAGAGTATGAGACACACTTTCATTCTCCCTTTAAAACTGATTGAGAGACCACACATCTTGGGCGTAAAGTGGAATTGGAGTGAAGATTAAAAGTGTTCCCAAGTGCTTCTAATCTTTGTTTTGAATTTCTCCACACCAAGGTACGCTATCTTGTTCTTAAATTCTGAAATTTACAGAGTGCATGTTGTCAATCATGAGTAAAATAGATCCTTGTTTGTTGCTTCCGCTATGTGTTTTGTATGAGATACAAAACCAGATTTTTATCCAACACAAGATACTTCAAATCCCAACCAAATCACCTAACATCCAAAAATGGGGGGAGACACTTCAAACCCCAATCAAATTACCAAGCACCAACATATGAGAGGAAACACTTTGAACCCTAATCAAGCAACCAAACATCCACAAACGAGGGTAAACACTTCGAACTCCAGTCAAGTAACCCAACATCCACATAGTCAAGTAACCCAACATCCACACAGTCAAGCAACCCAATACCTATAAACGGGGGGAGACACTTCGAACCCCAGTCAAGTAACCCAACATCCACAAATTGGGGGGGGGGGGGGGACACTTCAAGCCTGCAGATACTGTTGGGATATGTGTCCTTAAATCCTATTGTATGATGCTATGTATTTTATTATGTAAGACATTATGTATGACTTAATGTTTTGGTTAATAAAGTTGTGTTATTATTTGAATATATTGGTAACATGAATATTGGGAAATTATCATATAGTCCATGAGATGCATAGTATGTGATTTAGTCACAGAAGATATAAATCACAAGTTCTTTGTAAACTCAGAATTATAGTTCGTAGTCGGTGATGAAATTGGGCATTTCATCTACGAAGACTATAACATATCAACTAAGATGATTTGTCTTGATCATGGAAATGGAGATTTCTAGTTAATATGTTAATATATTTTAAGAGTTAAGACATATTGAACTGGACCGGTGTGAGATTTATTATTCTCCTAACGACTGTCAATTGAATAATAAACTCACGACTTATATTTATGTGAACTCTTAATCCTGAGAGGATAATGGACCTGATCATGAAGTGTAGGTTGCTTTGATATATCAGGAGTGAGATTTATAGTAACGGTCAAAATCTCAATATGTTGGGCAGCCACATTTAGTGTTGATGGAATATATATTCTCAAGATGGAATTCATAATCTCTTAAAGGAGATACAAAATATTCTCTTGAGATAAGTTTAATGGGTTTGTTGTTCAGAGAGTTGGGCCTAACCACTTTAGTAAGGAGTTACTAAAGTATATATTTATGGAATTGGATTTCATAAATATATGATGAATAACTTAAGGAATTAAACCGGGTACTCAAGAAATTAAGATGTAGTAATAAACAAAGTGGCAGTCTATTTTAATGACTTTGTATTACTATAAATATTTTATGAAGGGGTTGCATGTATAATAAAGTCTTGAGATATAATTTATTAATAAGGCCTAGAGTACAATTATATTTATATAGTGGTATTAAATATAGTTAATGGTAACTTTGGACTTGTCAAGAGTTGACAGAAAAGCCCAAGGCCCATTGGAGCTAGTGTCTTATTAGTCCCTTTTGGTCCCACTCCAAGCCACACACTTAAGCCCATTTGGAAAGGCCCAAAAGGCCAGCCCAATTAGATAATTAGTTAGATACAAAGGGAGAAACATACAGAATTTTTATGTAATGAAAAAGATTTTTGAGAAAGAATTTTCATAGAGAGAGTTTGAAAGAACACTCTTGTGAAGTGGTGTAAAAAGTGTTAGACACTTTTTGACATTCTTCCTTTGGAACTGATTGAGAGACCACACATCTTGGGCGTTAGTGGAATTGGAGTGAAGATTGAAAGTATTCCCAAGTGATTCTCATCTTCAAGTTTTGAAATTCACCACTCCAAGGTACACTCTCTTGTTCTTATATTCTGAAACTTAAACAATGCATGTTAACTTTTATGTATGAAGTAGATCCGTTATTTCATTTTTCTTCCGCTGCGCTGTATAATTCCATCAGATACTGATCCTAATGACCTAACAAAAATTGCCCACATTTCATAGGGGGGAGACACTTCAAACCCCCACATTTGGAGACATACAACCCAAAGACAAAGTCCACCGAGATTTCAACCCTTTTGATCACAACTTCATCAAAAATCAAGCCCAAGGAAGGTTCAACCCTAATGAGTCAAGAAAGAATTGAAGATGTTCTCAACTCCATCCTAGAAGGTCTAGAGAAGATAAATGAAGAGCTAGCCCTCTTGGATAGCCAACTCTGCATTACAAGTCAGCTTAACCAATCAAGCTATGCTCTCTACCTTGTGCAAGGATAATTCACTAGAACCCGAAGAGATCCCACACTTCCAATTTCTAAAAAAAAGAGCTAGGGATTTCAAGGAGTTGTCTTTCCAACTATCCTCTTCAATCAACAAGAAAATGTCAATGGACTCAATCCCCAAGGAGGTAGTGCCTTACCACATCAATAACGGTACAGTCAAACCATCAACTAGCAATTTTAGGTGCTGAAGGAATTTTTTCAGAGTTACACATGACTTTGAGTGAAGCCTTGGAAAAATTACAAGATAAGGGATTAGTAAAGCCATTAGGTCCGAAGCCAATACCACATCCCCTGCCTAGAAGATACAATCCTAATGCACATTGCAGATATCATCAAGGGAAAGGCCATACAACGGATAGATGTTATAATTTGAGGCATGACATTTAGAATCTCATTGAGTATCAAGTCATTACTTCGCCATCATCAGCAAGTCATCCTGACTTTGTTTGAATTTCATTTTGGTTCTTTGGTTTTATTGTTTATTTAGGATTTTCTTTCTAGTTGGTTATTTGCTCAATAAAGTCCATATTGTGTTTGATGTATTTGATTCATCATGTTGTTCATATATGCATAAAAAAAAATGAAAAAAAAAAAAAAGAGAAGAGAAGAGAGTTAGAAAAGATTTCAAAAAAAAAAAAAATTCGAAAATTTTTACAAAAAATTTAAAATTTAAAATTTAAAAATTTTTTTTTGCAACTAGTGGCATTAGGCCCTCAAGTCATTTTTGTTGATTTTCAAAAAAAAATTTTGCACTAGGGGCATTGGGCCTTCATAGTAACCTTTTTCTAAAAACCCTTTTTTGTTCTTTCAAAGACTCCAAAAGTTTTTCAAAAGCCTTCTTTTCAAGAGAATACAAGAAGATCCATTTGACTAAGTTTCTTCCAAATCATGATGATTAATTGCTTTACCAATCAATTTGTTTCAAAGAGGGATTTGGCTTCATTCAATTCTTGTAAGGATTTTTTCTAAACATTCAAAATATGATAAGAAAAGGTGCTAGAATGCAATCAAAGAAATTCATCAAATCATTCAAAATTCTCAAACCACATACACTCAATCCCAATCTCTACAAAATTTTTCACATTGTTGGAGCATTTATACTTCTATTCTATGAAAAATTTATTAAAGGAGTTTAAGACACTATGCTAACAAATGAGCATCACTAGGGATAGGAGGCCGCCTTCGATAACCCACATTATGCCTTGACACCTAATACAATAATTATCCATTGCTAGCCAACTTAAGCCTTCAGTTAGCCTGTTTTTCAATGAACCCACTAAAAACTTAAACCTTGGGTAGGGAAATTAAGTATGCATGCTTAAATCTCAAGATGAGGAAGTGTTGACCTTATGGATCCAGCACCACTTGGTAAGGTTGTCAATGAAGACAATGTGACAAGTTCAAAAGAGGAAGATTCATCAAGTTCAGAAAAGAGAGTTCATCAAAGCTAGGTAGAAAGAAAATCCATCAAAGAGAGATAAGATTTTGAGAAAGCATCAAACTGTGAGAAAAAAGAGAAGGCCATCAAGCCAGAAAAGACTTCAACCAAAAAAAAAGAGAGAGAAGTGAATGCAAGAATTTTCATCAAGTTATGAGAGAATACTAATTCATCAAAAGACACAAGAGATATGAGATTCCAAGAAAGATCATTCAAGTTGAGAAGAATAAGCAAAAATGAAGACTCATCAAAAGCAAAATCTAATCAAATTGAGGAAAGCCAATAAAATTCCAAAATAAATTCAAAAAAAAAAAGAAAAGAAGAAAAGCTCGCTAGGTTGAAAATTCAAAAGGGCGGTCTAGGTAAAAATTAGAAAAAATAATTAAAAAAATGCTTTCAAAAATTGAAAAAAAAAAAAACAAAAATGAGAGTGAGTGATTTGACCACAAGATAAGATGCTAAGAAGACCAAAAAGAGGAAGTCATCAAGCTAAAAAAAATCAAGACCAAATGAAAGGAATCAATGAAGACCAATGAGAAGATGATGAACATGCAAGGATTTTAGCCCAAGATTCAATGATGGAAGTTGTGGAAAAAATTTCCGATACTTGAATTTAAAGTATTGCATACTTAGGGAAACATCATTAGGGTTTTTGAGTCTTTTATATCCTTCCTTTCAATAACTTGAACCCGGCCTACACTACAACCTTTGAATAAAGCCCTCCTTGAAGTCTTGCTGATTGAAAGCATGCATTTAGCTCTGATAATATTTTCTCTTGGATTAAGAAGAAAAACTGCTCAAGATTATCAAGCCCCACTGGCTGATATCTTTAAAAGACAAATTTCACAAATTCTCAAGTGACCAATTTTTTTTTTCTAAGCTCCAAACACTCACTTTGTTTGCTCCCAACAAAAAATAACTCTCAAGAGAACAAATTTCCAAATTCTCAAAAATTTTCAAATCTTCAAACTTAGAATTCTTTCCCTTTCTTGCTTACTCCCAATATGTGTGATCCCCAAGCATTTCATTTCTTTGATTGTCTTTGAAGACTTAATCTAAAATTTTTCAGAATGAAGAAGCAAATTTGATTACGTTTTTAATGATTTCAAATCCTTTCTATCCAATGAGATCAAGTTAGCAATTGAACATTATGATTGGCCAAAGAGGTTGTTCAAAGGATCACCTTTTTTTCATTTGAAAAAGATAAAATTTCAAAAAATCTCTTTTTAAGTGAATTTCTTTTTTTTTTTTTTTAAAAGAAAAAAGAAAAAAAGAGACTCATTTCAAAAATTCATTTTTCAAAAGAAATTTCAAAACTTCATATTTCAAAAAAAAAAAAAAAAAAAAAATTCGAACTACATTTAGACCTGATCCTCAATGAAAGAGGTACGTAGGCAGCCTTTTCAAAAGCCCAATCATAATCACCTAAAAAGAAACTTCATTTAAAAAAAAAAAAAAAAAAAAACAGAGAGAGATTTTTCAAAACTTTTTCTTCGAACTATGTCTGGACTTGACCCTCTATGAGAGAGGTACATAGGTAGCCTTTTCAAAGGCCCGATTACAGTCACCCAAAAAGAAACTTCATTTAAAAAAAAAAAAGATTTTTTAAAACCTTTTTTCGAACTATGTTTGGACTTGATCCTAATCCTCTATGAGAGAGGTATGTAGGCAACCTTTTCAAAAGGCTCAGTCACAAACCCTCAAAAAAAAATTTTCAAAAGCTCAAAATCTTTTTTTTTTTTTTGGTGTGAATTTAGGCTAGGAGCATCTATTTTGCATTAAGCATGTCATCAATTTTCTGTGCAAGCATGCCTAAACTAGGGGTATTGGCCCAAAATTTTTTTATAATAACTGATTACTAACAAGCTCATGGAAAGAATCTTTTGCAGGAGGTGGGATCTTTTATCTACTCAACAATCACCATTAATCTTCAATTTAGATGTGCCAATCGGCACTACAATAGAGCCCATTGGCCCATCATCCCGGTAGTCCTTGTTTTGCCTAGTTTTGTGATTTTGATCTTGATTTTACTCAAATTTTTCTTTAGTGAGGTCCATAGACAATAAGTTTTTCCAAAGTTCACATTGATTGTTGAACTAGGGGCATTTGGCCATGCCTCATCCATTTTGAAAATAAAGAAATCATCATTTCCTCAAATATCAAGATTTCAAAAAATCATGCATTCATTTCTAGACTAGGGGCATTTGGCCATGCGTCATCCATTTTAAAAAATCATCTTTTCCTCAAATATCAAGGTTTTCAAAATTTTTTGCATCAAGTTACAAACTAGGGGCATTCTGCCATGCCTCATTCATTTTCAAAAAAGAAAAAGGGGACCACCATCAGAATTGATAAAGATAAGTTTAAATTTGTACTAAAATACCTCATTAGCTGAATTTTAAACTTATTTCATTTAAAGTTTCCACATGATCAAAAATTCCCATGACCAAAATTGTAACCAAGAAATTCCCATGCCCAAAATCACATGTTCAAAAAATTTCAAACACAATCAAAAAATCTCTCATGACCAAAATCTCAACCAAAAAATCTTATGACCAAAACCACATGTCAAAAAAAAATTCTCCTGATCAAAACCACGTCCAAAAAACAAATTCTCATTACCAAAACATGTCCAAAAAAGAATTCTCATGACCAAAAAATCAATACCCCACCAAAATTTTACTGCAATCAAATTGTTTTCACATGTCCATACACAACTACCAAATTGTTTCAATAACCACACACACAATCAAAAAATTTTACATGTCCAAGTAACCATCAGAAAATTCTTACATGACCATGCACATAAAAATTTCCACATGTTCGAAATTATAATCGCAAAATTTTCCATGGTCTAACATCACATATCCAACGCAAATTTTTCCATAGCCAAAATCCCAAGCCCATAAAATTTTTCCACATCCACAAAATTTCTCTTACCCACAAATTTTACATACTCATTCCCACAAAATTTTGACATGTTCATAAAATAAAATTTACACATGCCAACAAAATTTCCCACATACATCATGAATAAATTCATCCAAGCTTACAACACAAATTTTTCACAATGTCAATGCCCTCCAAAATCCAAGCCAAAATTCATCCAACAACATCACAAATTACCAATATTGCCAAAACTCCATGACTCACCAACATTGTCCAAGTTACACCATGACAAAAAAACACAACAATTCAAAAATGCTCCAAAGCCAAGAATACAACATGATCAATCAAATAAAGCCCCAAATTCCAACAAGATCACACAACGAATGAAAATGTCTCAACATCAAATTTTCAATTCCAAATCTCAAATTCTCAAATCCCAAATATCCAATTCCAAATTTGCGAACTCCAAGCTTTTAAACGCCAAATGTTTCTAGTCTGAACTTTCAATTCCAAATTTTCAAATCCCAAAATTTTCAATTCCAAATTTTTCAGATTCCAAAAATCCCAAATTTTCAATTCCTAATTCTCAAATTTTCAAAATATCAACTTTCAAATCTCAAGTTTCAAGTCTCAAAATTTCAAGTTTCAAATCTTTCAAAATCACAAGTTACAAATTATTAAAGTCTCAAGCTTCAAATTCCAAGTTTCAATTTTCAAAAGATCAAGTGTCAAAATTTCAAGTTTCAAAATTCCAAGTTCAGATTTTTCAAGGCCCCAAGTTTCAGGTTCCAGTTTTCAAATCCCAAAATTCCAAAATTCAACTTTCGAATCCCAAATTTTCACTTTCAAAATCTCAAGTTTCAGTTTTCAAAAATCAAATCGGCTACAAAGATCTACAAAAATCCATCAAAATTTTCTTGTTAAGAAAATGACAAGATTCAAATCAGGAAAGAAAAAATGGAAATCACCCATCTCAAAAATAGTGGGACCACATAGCACTCAGCCTTTAAAGTCTAATCTCAAATTTTAAATTCTTGCAGGCAACTTAGATCGAGGTTGACAAGGCATTTGGTTATCACAGCTCTAGTTTCAAGGTGGAAAAGCCCTTTGATTTCCTTAGTCCAGATCGTGGTCGTAGACATTTCCTTTGTCCAGATCGAGGTCCCAAACATTTCCTTAGTCTAGATCGAGGTGGCAGAAATTTCTTAGTCCAGATCGAGGTTGCAGACATTTCTTAGTCCAGATCGAGGTTTTAGACATTTTCTTAGTCCAAATCAAGGATGCAGACATTTCCTTAGTCCAGATCGAGGTCGCAGACATTTCATAGTCTAAATCGAGGTCATAAACATTTCCTTAGTCCAGATTGAGGTCATAGACATTTCCTTAGTCCAAATTGAGGTCAAAGATATTTCCTTAGTCCAGATTGAGGTTGCAGACATTTCTTTATTCGAAATCGAGGTCGCAGATACACTCTCAAATTAGTCATATTTCTGATTCCCTTTTCTGATATTCTCTCTCTTAAAGCTAGGGTTTTTTGGTTTCAAAAATAATTGCGTAAATTTTTTTGAACCCTAAATCATCCTCCCAAGAAGAAGAGTGCTCCATGCAAGAGGTTGTTTCTAATTACCATTTTATTTCTTACTAAGTTTTTCTTTTTGTGATAATGCATTTTTATAAATATTTTTAATTTCAAATATTCATAGCATGAATTGTTGATTTGTTTTTGTTGAAACATGTTCTCAATTTTTTTTTTTTTTAATTATTGTATGGTCTCTTTCTTAGTTTTAAAAATCTGCATGTTACCACTTCTATTCTCAAATAAAAACGGATGTACATCTTCATTAGATGTAGATCTGACTTTTTCTCAAAATAAAAACAGATCTGCATCTTCATTAGATGTAGATTTGAATATTTCTTAAAATAAAAACGAATCTACATCTTCATTAGATGTAGATCTGAATTTTTCTCAAAATAAAAACTTATCTACATCTTCATTTGGTGTAGATTTGGATTTTCCTCAATTTTTCTCAAAATAAAAATGGATGTACATCTTCATAAGGTGTAGATTTGAATTTTTCTCAAAATTAAAACAGATCTATGTCTTCATTAGATGTAAATCAGAATTTTTCTCACCATAAAAACTTATCTATGTTTTCTTGAAATGTAGATCTGATTTCTTTTAACAAAGCAGATTTTGAAATTAAAAAAAGTCATGACTAGTCTTGTTTATTTTGTTAGATGCATGTTGCATAGGTTGATTTTATGAATAGAATCCTCTTCTAAAATCCTTTTCCCATATAAAAAATAGATCTGATTTTTCTAATCTTCTACAAAAAAAAAAAAAAATCATTCTTTTATTGTATAAGAAGATATGATTTTTAAAAACCCAAAAACCAATTTTTCTCGTTTCCAATTTACAGATCTAATATGTTTTAACCAAAAGGTTTTGTTTTATTTAATACCAAAAACAAATTTGATTTTTCTTCACCAAAAACAAGTTTTTCAAATTTAGAAAAACAAATCTGATTCTTTCTAAACCAAAAATCAATTTTTCATCACAACACATATCTTAATTTTTCTTCAAAGAAAAAGGTGTATTCATAAATAGATTTGTGTAATTATGTTTTTCATGTGTGCACAACATGTCATTCATAGCATGCATAAAAGGGGCACATTGGTCACAAGAGTCTAAAAGACCAAACTCTACCTAGGCGGAATGAGTGTCTAACACCTTTTCATTCCGTAACCTAGCCTCCGAATCTAGTTCTTTTGGATACATAGATCTATGCCTTGTCTTTATTTTTGTTTTAGGTAAACTGTAACTGGGATAAAAAGTCATGTATTTTTGGTAGTTTGTAACTAGGACCCAAGGCCTTGTAATTTTCAATTTTCCAAATATGTATTCTTTTTACTCAATCAATGAAACGAAGCAATTCAGTCGTATATTTTTTATTTATTTTTTTTTATTTTTTGTATAAAAAATAAGTGGCAACTCCACCCCACTTACCCAAAAAGAGTGGTGCCCTTAAAAGCACTCCAAAAATATCTCTTTTTTTGAGGGGGCACTTTCGAGGTCTCTCAGAGCCCTTTGTTGCAAATTAACAGTAATGTCCAATATGTTGATTCCGTAAACATTAGCTTTGATTCAGTTGATATCAATTTATTTGACTTTTTCTTGTTTGTTTTTTGTTAAGATGACTGTACTATCTATAGTAGTAGTATCTAGATCATTTGATATCTTCCAATTTGACTTTTTACTAAGTACTGTGCTAAGATGATTGTTTGATTTTTTTTTTATTTGATAAACACACACACACACACACACACACACACACACACACGTATAGGGGAAAATGAATGAGATAAGGGAATGCATTCACACGCCAACACCAAGGGAATTGTGTCGTGGAGCAAGTGATAAATCCCTTCTCAATATCGCACCTTACCAATGTGGAATGACTCGAGAACATTGAATATCTTTATTTATTTGATAAACACACATACAAACACACGCACAAACACACACACACATATAGGAGAAGGGGGATGAGATAAGGGAATGCACTCATATGCCAACACCAAGACAATTAGTGTCACGGAGTAAGTGATAAACCCCTTCTCAAGGTGTTTTTTTTTTTTTTTTTTTTTTTGAAACAGAAGTATCAAGGTGTTAAGGGTGGTATCCATAGGTATGAGTTTTGAAGTGCATGAGACTTCCAAATGATATTAAGTGTCATTTATACTTAATTTGTTTTGAAAAAGTAGAGACATAGTATAAAGGAATAATTTGTGGATTTCTGTGTGTAATAACTATATAATAAAGAGCCATTAAAATACGGGAAAGTGTTATAAGTAATAAAAAAAAAAGTAGAGTAAATTGGACCTGAGCTGAGCCCAATGGGCTAGGCATGTAGGTGAATGTACAATATAAATTAAGAGTAAGTAAATTAGATAGTTTTGAAAAATTTTAGGTTTTAACCTAAATCTTAAGAGTGATTTTTGATTTATTCGCAAAAAGAAAAAATAGAAATAAGAAAGTCGTTCAACAAAATTATCTGTTTCTCTATATATGACAAGCAGCAGGGCTATGTTGTCTGATATGCTCAATAAATATCATTGTCCAGACGAACCCATCAAGTACCATCGTCCATCCAGAACTAGCATGGACAATGGTAAAAGAATCATGAAGATGAACATTCAATACCTTAAACGGTTACTGATAAACCAATAAGACCATTGGAAACCAATCAAATCCTACATTGAGTAAGTCCAGAGGCATTACAAAAGAAGCACTTATGCCACCATAAATGAGGAACAACACAAACCTCCTCAGGGAAATAAGAAGGGAGATGGACGAGATGAGAAGTGCAATAAGGGAGAAAATAGATCGAAGCTTAGACAGGATGGTTAGGAGGATGGACTCGTCCTTTACAACAAGGATCTCGGAATGCCCAATGCCCTCAAAGTTTCGTCTCCCAGAGCTCGAGCCATTCGAAGGTCTAAAAGATCCGCTATGTTAGGATTAGTTCCCTTAAATCCTATTGTATGATGCTATGTATAACATTATGTATGACTTAATATTGTCTTTAATAAAGTTGTTTTACTTTTATCTAAAATAATGGTAACATGAATATTGGGACATTATCATATAGTCCATGAGATGCATAGTATGTGATTTACGTGAAAAGTCACAAAAGATATAAATCATAAGTTCTTTGTAAACTCAAAAGTGTAGTTCGTAGTCGGTGATGAAATTAGGCATTTCCTCTGCTAAGACTATAACATATCAACTAAGATGATTTGTCTTGATCATGGAAATGGATATTTGTAGTTGATATGTTGATATGTTTTAAGAGTTAAGACATATTGAACTGGATCGCTGTGAGATTTATTATTCTTCTAATGACTGTTAAATGAATAATAAACTCATGACTTATATTTATATGAACTCTTAATCCTGAGAGGATAATAGACCTGATCATGAAGTGTAGGTTACTTTGATATATCAGGAGTGAGATCTATAGTTACGGTCAAAGCCTCAATATGTTGGGAAACTACATTTAGTGTTGATGGAACATATATTCTCAAGATGGAATTCATAGTCTCTTAACGGAAATATAAAATATTCACTTGAGATAAGTTTAATAGGTTTGGTTATTCAGAGAGTTAGGCCTAACCACTTTAGTAAAGAGTTACTAAAGTATATATTTATGTAATTAGATTTCATAAATATATGATAAATAACTTTAAAGGATTAAACTGGGTACTCAAGGAATTAAGATGTAGTAATCTACAAAGTGACAGTCTTCTTTCAAAACTTTGTATTACTACAAATATTTTATGAAAGGGTTGCATGTACAATAAAGTCTTAGGATATAATTTATAAATAAAGCCTAGAGTGCAACTATATTTATATAGTGGTGTTAAATATAGTTAATGGAAACTATGGACTTGTCAAGAATTGACAGAAAAGCCCAAGGCCCATTGGAGCTAGTGTCTTATTGGTCCCTTTTGGTCCCACTCTAAGCCACACACTTAAGCCCAATTGAAAAGGCCCAAAAGGCCTGCCCAATTAGATAATCATTTAGATACAAAGGGAGAAACATACAGAATTTTTTATAGAGAACAACAAGAACACTATTGTGAAGTGGTGTAAGAAGTGTTAAGACACTTTGACATTTTCCCTTCGGAAAACTGATTGAGAGACCACACATCTTTGGCGTTAGTAGAATTGGAGTGAAGATTGAAAGTATTCCCTAGTGCTTCTGATCTTCGGTTTTGAAATTCACTGCTCCAAGGTACACTCTCTTGTTCTATATTCTGAAACTTACATAGTGCATGCTAACATTTATAAATGAAGTAGATCCATTATTTTTTCCACTGTGTATGTTTTGTATGTGATACAAGCATGTTATTTTCCATCAAATGGTATCAGAGTGAGCTTTTCATTTCGTATCTGTTTAACAACATGTTTTAAGTTTTGGAATTGTTGACAATGGTTTCATGTTGTTAGATATTAGTTTTTTGCATGGTTGTCAAAATTATTGTTTGATAAAAATTGATATTGATGTTATGATGTTGTTTAATTTTGAGTTTAAGTATGTTAAACTGAACTTTAAGGCTATAGCATCAATGAAATTTAGTTTTGATATCAACTCTATCCCTTAGTATCATATGATAGTTGTTTTGTTCTTGAAAACGTTAAAAAACTGTCTTTAAAAAATTCTAAAAAATTTGAAATTTGCGATGCACGATCGATCAAGAATCTGTCGAGAATTGATTGAGCTGATAGAAGTTTTCTCGATCGATCGAGGATTTGTTGAGCATCAATCGAGCTTCGTGGAATGTTTCTCAATTGATCAAGGATCTGTTGAGGATCGATCTAGCATCCAGAACTTTTCTCGATTGATCAAGGTACATTCTAAATCGATCGAGGATTGGGAATCCAAAATTTTCTTAAAGTGTTTTTTTTTTTTTTTTTTTACATATATAAAGAGCAAGGCTATGTGTAATTTGTTTATGCATGTTTTAAAATAAAAACCTTTATTTTAAAACATCTAGTGGGAGAGAGATACAAGGGTTGGATCTCATCACCTCCATTGTTGGTTCAAAGTAGTGTGAAATAAATACTTTGTCTTTACCTCAAGCTTAGCATTCCACGTGGAGAGTATTTATTTCATGGTCCTACAAGATTCAATTTCTTGGTTTATAGTGGTTTGATGAAACACCTTGTCTTAGCCTTGAGCTTTGCATTCCAAGTGGAGGATGTTTTTATCATGGTACTTCAAAATAAGCCTGTTAAAGGGATAAAATGTGGCTACACATGATTTTAGACAATGGTATACACTAGACTAAGTACTATAGTATCCTCTATGCTGAGTTCTTACTATTATTACTTAGAGGCTAAATGTAAAACAACATATTATTATTGTTTAATAAGAGTTATCATGATAGCACTAATAATGAGAATAGTTCTCAATCAATCATAATATTTAATGTTCACTCTATACTAAGGAGTATTGGATATGGGATTGGGTTGTCGTTGCATATATTATGTTATGGTTTTTATTAAGGTTCCATATTATATGTTTATATGCTAAGTTGATAATGTTCAGTTTACTTATTATATTCATGTTTATTGTTTTCAGATTTGAACATGGCATCATTTAGCCCACTTGTTTCTATTCTTAATCAAAACAAATTGACTAGATCCTACTATATTAACTGGAAAAGAAATTTGGACATTGTTTTAACTGCTGAAGAGCACAAACATGTGCTTACTCAACCATGTCCTAGCTTTCCTTCATTAGATGCTCCTCTTGAGGAAAAACAGCGATATGATCGTTGGCAGAAATCTAATGAAATGGCCAAGTGCTATATCCTAGCATTTATTTCAAATGTTCTATAACATCAAATGTAGGATGTAGAATTAGCTCGGACATTATGTTAAGTTTGAAGGAGATGTTTGGTGAGTAAGGCCGTTCTGCAAGGAAAGAAACCACGAGGTAAATTTATAATACCAAAATGGCTGAAGGTACTTTAGTAAGGGAGCATTGTCTTACAATGATCTCTAATCTGAATACATTGGAAGTTTTAGGTGTCAACATTGATGGAGAATCCCAATTGGATATGATACTCCAGTCGCTACTAGGATCATTTTAGGAATTTAGATTGAATTATAATATACTCCAGTCGCTACCAGAAGCATTCAAGGAATTCAGACTGAATTATAATATGAACAAAAAGGTTTATTCTTTGTTTGAATTGATGAGTGAATTGGTAGCAACAAAAGGCATCCTTGGTACTTCTAGTGTTGAAACCAATGTGGATGAAGCTTCTATTTCTCCACTAAGTCGAAAGGCAAGGGTAAGAAGAAGAAGAAGAAGAAGAAGAAGAAGAAGAAGAAGAAGAAGGACTTCACTAAGCAAGAGGGTAAGCAAGTTGTCTTTGGGGTCTCCAAAGTTTAAAGCTGCCAAGAACAAGGGTATGAAATGTTCATTTCTTCTTGAAATATGTTTGGTACAAAATCCCATGAATTCCTAGTGTGTGGATTCAAGTTGTACTAATCATATCTGCAATTCTTTGCAGGGGTTCTAGGAGACCAGAAGTTGAATGAAGGGGAATTATTTCTTACTTTGGCTGATGGGAGCAAAATTCCGATTGAAACTGTTAGTATTGTTAATTTATGATATAAGTCTAAGGTTTTAATATTGCAAGACTGTCTGTTTGTACCTAATGTTCGTAGGAATTTAATTTCTGCAACTTATTTGGGTAAACATTGATATTGTATTATTCTTAAAGACAATGTTGTAATAAAGAAGGGTAAAGTGTTTATCAGTTCTGGCAATATTGTTGATGGTCTTTATATTTTAACTTCTGATAAGCATGAATTATATAATTTTAAATTAGATAATAATTAACATGTGAAATCATTAAAGAGAAAGTTTCCTTCTACTAGTGAAGCATATCTTTGGCACTTACGTTTGGGTCATATTAATTCAAACAGAATTCAAAGACTTATCAAAGATGGACTCTTAAAGTCCATGGACTTTGATGAATTTCTTGTTTGCGAATCTCGTTTGAAAGATAAAATAACCAAACGACCTTTTAATGAAAAAGGTAGAAGAGCCCAAGATTTGCTAGAACTAGTACATTCAAATGTATGTGGTCCTATGTCAATCCAAGCAAGAGGTGGCTATGAGTATTTCATTACTTTTACGAATGATTACTCTAGATTTGGTTATGTGTACCTAATGAAAAGGAAGTCTGAAACTTTTGAAAAGTTCAAAGAGTTTATGGCTGAAGTTGAAAATCAATTAGGTAGACACATAAAGGCCATTCGATCTGATCGAGGTGGCGAATACCTTCTTAGGGATTTCAAGGATTACTTAACTGAAATTGGGATTATATCCTAGTTGACTGCACCTGGAACTCTAAAACAAAATGGTGTAGTGGAAAGAATGAATAGGACTCTTTTAGATATGATTAGATCCGTGATGAGTCATTTGACTCTACCAATTTCCTTATGGGGATATGCCTTAAATACTGCAATGTATCTTCTGAATTTGGTACCTTCAAAGTCTGTTCCTAAAACACCTGTAGAGTTATGGAATGGGCGTAAGTCTCGTATGAGACATCTTCACAATTGGGGTTGTCCAGCATACGTGTTAAAAGGAAATTCTGACAAGTTACAATCTAAAACAGAAGTTGTTTTCTTTGTAAGGTATCCAAAAGGAACTATTGGAGGTTTATTCTATAGTCATAAGGATAATAAAGTGTTTGTTAGCACAAATGTCAAATGCTTGGAAAATGACTATATGAATAATTTTACTCTTAGAAGTAGAGTTGTGTTGGCTGAAATGATTGAACCTGTAGTTAAACAACCAATGTTTGAAACTAGGGATGATGTGATTGTATTAGATACACCACAAGATGCTACTCATGAGATGTCTAGTACACAGGTGCCTCGTCGTAGTGGGAGAATTGTTCGGCCTCCTGTGAGATTCATAGGTTTGGGAGAAACTTATGAAGCTATCTTAGAAGAAGCTGAATCGGATCCCTACACTTATGAGGAGGCAATGAATGATATAGAAGCACATCATTGGATTAATGCTATGAAATTTTAATTAGATTCGATGTATTCCAATCAAGTTTGGGATCTTGTAGAGGCATCTAACGGCATTAAACCTGTTGGTTGCAAATGGGTTTACAAGAGGAAGAGAGGGATAGATGGAAAGGTTGAAACCTTTAAAGCAAGACTAGTGGCAAAAGGGTATTCTAAAAAAGAAGGCATTGACTATGATGAAACTTTTTCGCCGGTAGCCATGCTTAAGTCTATCAAAATTATCTTATCCATTGCTGCTCATTATGATTATGAGATTTGGCAAATAGATGTGAAGACTGCATTTCTTAATGGCAATCTTGAAGAGGAAATATATATGATGCAACTCGAAGGTTTCATAGCAAAGAACCAAGAGCATATGGTATGCAAGTTGAAAAGGTCCATTTATGGACTTAAGCAAACATTTAGGTCATGGAACATCAGATTTGATTAAGCAATTAAGTCATTTGGTTTTGAACAAAATCTTGATGAATCATGTGTGTACAAAAGACATAGAGACAAAGTAGTAATGTTTCTAGTGCTTTATGTTGATGATATTCTACTAATTGGAAATGATGTAGGAGTAATGTCATCGGTTAAAATTTGGTTGTCAAGCCAATTTGATATGAAGGACTTGGGCGAAGCTAACTATATTCTAAGGATCAAGCTTTGGCGAGATCGAAAGAATAAGATGTTAGGCTTGTTACAAGATGGATATATAGATAAGGTTCTAGAACAGTTTAGCATGCAAAACTCCAAAAAAGGATTACTTTCTTTTAGACATCGAGTTCCTCTATCTGATGACCAAAGGTCTAAGACTCTAGAGAAAGAAAATATGATGAGACAAGTTCCTTATGCTTCTACGGTAGGAAGTCTCATGTGTGCCATGCTTTGTACTAGAACGAATATTTGTTATTCAATTGGCATGGTTAGTCCATATCAATCAAATCTAGGACTAAAACATTGGTAAGCTGTAAAGAATATTCTCAAGTATCTAAGGAGAATGAGAGATTATATGCTTGTTTACTGTTGTGAGAACTTGATTCCCATTGGCTATACAAATTCAAATTTTCAATCGAATCTAGACTTCAGAAAATCTACATCGGGTTATGTATTCACCTTGGGAGGTGGAGCCATAAGTTGGAGGAGTATTAAGTAATCTTATATTACCGACTCCACCATGGAAGCCGGTTGTTGCTTGTGAGGCGGCAAAGGAGGCTATTTGGCTCAAGAAATTCCTTTCTGATCTTGGTGTTGTGAGAATTGAGCAAGTTCCTATTACATTGTTCTGCGACAATAGTAGAATGGTTGCATAATCCAAATATCCAAGGAATCACAAGAAAGGAAAGGACATACAAAGAAAGTACCACATCATTTGAGACATAGTTGATCGTGGAGATGTGGTTGTTGCAAAGATTGATGGTGCAAAGAATTTAGCAGATTCCTTTACAAAAGCCTTGCCCCAAAGGACTTTCAAGTCGCATTTGGAGGAGATGGGAGTTAGATTAGTGCACAATAGTCTTTGAGGCAAGTGGGAGATTCTTAGGATTAATGCCCTTAAATCCTATTATATGATGATATATAAACATTATGTATGACTTAATGTTATGTTTAATAAAGTTGTTTTATTTTTATCTAAACTAATGGTAACATGAATATTGGGACATTATCATAAAGTCCATGAGATGCATAGTATGTGATTTAGGTGAAAAGTCACAGAAGATATAAATCACAAGTTCTTTGCAAACTCAAAAGTGTAGTTCATAGTCGGTGATGAAATTGGGCATTTCATCTGCGAAGACTATAACATATCAACTAAGATGATTTGTCTTGATCATGGAAATGGAGATTTCTAGTTGATATGTTTTAAGATTTAAGACATATTAAACTGAACTGCTGTGAGATTTATTATTCTTCTAACGACTGTCAAATGAATAATAAAGTCATGACTTATATTTACATGAACTCTTAATCCTGAAAAAATAATGGACCTGATTATGAAGTGCAGCTTGCTTTGATATATCAGTAGTGAGATCTATAGTTATGGTCAAAACCTCAGTATGTTGGGCAACCACATTTAGTGTTGATGGAACATATATTCTCAAGATGGAATTCATAGTCTCTTAATGGAGATATAAAATATTCCTTTGAAATAAGTTTAATGGGTTTGGTTATTCAGAGAGTTAGGCCCAACCACTTTAGTAAAGAATTACTAAAGTATATATTTATGGAATTGGATTTCATAAATATATGATGAACAATTTTAAAGGGTTAAACTGGGTACTCAAGGAATTAAAATGTAGTAATTTACAAAGTGACAGCCTTCTTTCATGACTTTGTATTACTATGAATATTTTATAAAGGGGTTGCATGTACAATAAAGTCTTGGGATATAATTTATAAATAAGGCCTAAATTGCAACTATATTTATATAGTGGTATTAAATATAGTTAACGGTAACTTTGGACTTGTCAAGAGTTGACAGAAATGCCCAAGGCCCATCGGAGCTAATGTCTTATTGGTCCCTTTTAGTCCCACTCCAAGCCACACACTTAAACACAATTGGAAAGGCTCAAAAGGCCAGCCTAATTAGATAATCAGTTAGATACAAAGGGAGAAATATACAAAATTTTTTGTAGAGAACAACAAGAACACTATTGTGAAGTGGTGTAAGAAATTCACCGCTCCAAGTTATTCCTAAGTGCTTCTGATCTTCGGTATTGAAATTCACCGCTCCAAGTTACATTCTCTTATTCTATATTCTGAAACTTACATAGTGCTTGTTACCATTTATGAATGAAGTGGATCCGTTATTTTTTTTCGCTGCGTATGTTTTATATGCGATACAAGAATGTTATTTTCCATTACGCTAGACCACCTGAACACCTTTAAGACAACTCTAGGTCTTCAATAGCCCCCTAATGAGATACTTGTTCCGTCCTCACCACTCTCAAAGGAGTAGCACGAGAGTATTTCAACAAGCTACCAACATCGTCCATCAGTAGCTTCGAGCACTTAGGCAATTCTTTTTGTACCATTTCATCTGTGGACAGCACCCAAAAAGGCCAACAGACCACTTGCTCACTATCAGGCAAAGGGAGAAGGAGACCCTGAGGTCATATGTGAAACGTTTCACGAGATAAACCTTAGAGGTAGATGAAGCAGATGATAAAGTGCAACTGATGGCCTTCAAAGTTGGATTGAAATCTAGAGAGTTCGTGGTTACACTCATGAAAAGCCCTCCTCAGATGATGGTTGAAATGTTGCTGAAAGTGCAGAAGTATATGAATGCCAACGATGCCCTAGCAGCAATAAAGGATAAGGAGAATCCCAGAGGGAGCAAAGGAAAACGAGAAGACCTCAGGGTAGACAAAAAAAAGAAAGGGGAGACCATCAGGATACTAACAGAAATAAGCAAAAGGAAGACAAAACCCCTCGAACAGTAAAATTTACCCCTTTGGTTATGCTTGTTGATAAAATTTTGACATGGATTAAGGACAAACATTACCTTAAATGGTCAAGGCCACTGCACTCATCACCTAATGTACGTGATAAGAAGAAATACTGACGTTTCCACAAGGACCACAACCATTACACTAAAGATTGCAGAGACTTGAAGGAGTAAATAAAAAAACTCATTCAGAAGGGAAAGCTGCAAAAGTTTGTATAGAATGGGGAATCTAGCAAATCTAGGAGTGATAACATGGAGAAGCACGAAGTTGTTCCGAGAGACAAGGACAACACGTTCAACCATTCACAAAGCGCGTTAGAAGAAATAAAAATGATCACAAGAGGACCATCCACAGGTGGATCTTTCAAATCCCTCAAGAAGTCACAATAGAGACAGGTGAATAGCGTCCACAGGATACCACCCCTTAAGTAGAGAAGGACAGAGAGGGACATTCTATTTTCAGAAGAGGATGCCAGAGGTGTGAGGCAACCGTATGATGAGCCCTTGGTTATCATGCTTATGATAGAAGGATTTAACATTAGAAGGATCCTTGTAGGCAACGGGAGTTCTGCAGACATTATCTACCTCTTCGTTTTTCAGTAGCTGAAGGTAAATCCTGAAAGTTTATGGCCTTTTGAGTGCCCCCTTATCAGCTTTAGTGGAAATCAGGTGTATCCCAAAGGTATAGTGACACTGACAGTCATGGTGGGGTCCTACCCCTAACAGTTAACCCGTCAGTTTGACTTCTGGGTGGTAGATTTCCCTTCCTTGTATAACGTGATAATTGGAATGTCCACACTCAATCGCTGGAAGGCAGTTACATCCACCTACTACCTGAAGGTAAAATTCGCAACAGAAAATGGCATGGGCGAAGTAAAAGGAGATCAAGTGCTAGCCAAGGAATGCTACTAAGCAGTGTTCATTGCAAAGTAAAACTATACATGGATGATTGAGGAGAACAAAGAAGAGAAAATAAAAGCCCTAGAAACCGTAGAGTTGGTAGACGGGGAGCCAATGAAGACCACAAGGATAAGGACGACTTTAAGTGAAGAGATGAAGAAACGGCTAGTCCAATTCCTCAAAAAAAATTTAGACATTTTCACATGGAATGACAAGGATATGCCTGGCATAACAACTGAGGTCATCCTGCACCGACTGAATGTAGATCTTGAGAGGAAGCCCGTCCAGTAAAGGCGATAGGTCTTTTCCTCTGAACAAAACAAAGCAATCGTGAATGAGGTAAACATATTGTTGGTAGCAGATTTTATTCGTGAGGTCTACTACCCAAATTATCTAGCCAATGTCGTCTTGGTAAAAAAGGCAAATGGGAAGTAGAGGTAGACTTCACAGACCTGAATAAGGCCTACCCAAAACATAGTTTTCCCCTGCCAAGAATAGATCAGTTTGTGGATTCCACGGTAGGACACAATCTCTTTACATTCATGGACGTATTCTCGGGATACAACCATATCAAAATGTCAGAAGAAGACTAAGAGAAGACAGCCTTTATCACCAACCAGGGGCTTTACTACTACAACGTAATGCCCTTCGGATTGAAAAACATAGGAGTAACCTACCAAAGGTTAGTCAATAGAATGTTCAATAAGCAGATTGGAGAAGCATGGAGCTATACGTGGATGATATGCTCCTCAAGAGCAAGGAAGAATATACGTGTATTGAGAGGATTGCATTCGCTCTGATTGTAGACTCTCATAAGTTGCGCCCCTACTTCTAGGCAAATCCTTTCTTAGTGGTGACAAACTAACCCATAAGAAAGTTGATGAACAAGCCCGAGGCTGTAGGAAGAATGATGCAATGGGTAATCGAACTTAGCCAGTTCAATATTGAATACCACCCCAAAACAGCGATCAAGGCACAAGCGTTAGCAAACTTTATCATCGAGTTCACGACCCCTAACAAAGAAGGAGAACATAAAGAAGCAGAGAGGTGGACGATCCAGGCTAACAAATCATCAGCCCGAAATGGAGATACGCTCAGATATGGAGTTCAACTTCAGTTTCCCACCACTAACAACGAGGTGGAATATGAGGCAATACTAATGGGATTAAAGGTTGGAAAGGCGTTGGGCACTAGAAACCTACTCCTCTACAGTGATTCTAAGATGGTGATGGGGCAGATAAAGGAAGAGTATGAGGCTAAGGAGGATAGGATGTAGAAATACTTGAGGCTAACAAAGCATTTGGTCCAAGAATTTGATAGGGTAGAATTCGTATAGGTCCCTAGGAGCTAGAATGCATAAACAGATGAGATAGCGAAGCAGGCATTGTCAGAAATGAAATCATTGATCACAGATTTGAAGATGGAAGTCCAGAAGCATCCTAGCATTGAAGAATTTCACACCTTCACAGTTCAAGACGAAAACAGCTGGATAACCTCAATCCTGTCATTCCTCTAAGACGGACGACTTCTGACAAACATCGAGGAGGCCAAGAAAGTCAAGAAGAGAGCAGGCAAGTTCACCATCCTGAACAACGCCTTGTACAAAAGGGGGTTCTCAATAGCCTACCTAAAGTGTGTTGAAGAAAGTAAAGCTAGGTACATCCTAGAGGAGGTTCACGAAGGAATATGCAGAGCCCACACAAGCCCAAGATCCCTAATAAGTAAGATCATCAGAACAATTTATTTCTGGCCTACTATGTAGAGTGTCACAAAGAATTTCATGGAACGATGTGACAAGTGTTAGAGGTTTGGAAATGTTCAATGCATCCCAGGAGAGAAGTTGATGCCTATAACCTCTTTGTGGCCATTCACATAGTAGGGGATTGACATCGTGGGCCCATTACCCCAAGGTAAGAGACAGGTAAAATTTATACTGGTTGCAATTGACTACTTTACTAAATGGGTTGAAGCAAAAGCACTACCAATTATCATGGAGGCAAAGATCCAGAACTTCATGTGGAAGAACTTTGTTTACAAATTTGAGATACCACGAAAGGTCATATTAGACAATGGATGATAGTTCAACATCCAAGTCTTCAGGGACTTTTGCTCGGGATTGGGATCAAGAACTAGTTTTCATCTTCGGGGCATCCACCAGCCAATGGACAGACGAAAGTGACGAACCGAACATTGCTGAAGATCATTAAAGTTCAGTTGGAGGAGGCAAAGGGCCAGAGGAATTGCCTAATGTTTTATGGGTATACAGAACTACAACAAGAACACTGACAGGAGAGACGCCCTTCAAAGTAGGAGTCACCAGTATGAGAGTAAAGGCCTTCAATGAAAAAAGTAACGACGATCAATTAAGGGTCAATCTTGATTGCCTGGACGAAGTAAGAGATTTAGTATCCCAGAAGATGACGAGGTATCAGCAAAAGATGACTGAGTATTACAACAAAAGGGTGAAGCTTAGAAGACTTGACATGGGAGACCTCGTTCTATGCAAAGCCACTCTGGAGACAAAGGATCCAACCCAAGGGAAGCTTGGACCAACCTGGGAAGGGCCCTACAAGGTCATCCATTACTCATGATAGGGCAGCTACCACCTGAAGATAATGGACGAGAAAAAGCTACCATGGCCATGGAACATTGAGTGTTTGAAGGAATATCATCAATAAATGTAATGTGTCATTGTATTCATGAAAGTGAAATTCTCATTTGAAATAAAGCAATAAACGTACTATTCAGCCAAAAAGTTCCAACAGATTGTATGTGACCTAAAGCACTGACGAAGTCAAGTAATTAGATTCCCTAAATGGATGTAAATCACCTAAAAATAGCTAAGTGATAAGATTCCCTTAGAAGGATGTAAATCACTGACAAAGCCAAGTGATAAGATTCCTTAAATAAATGTAAATCACCTAAAAATGGCTAAGTGATAATTTCCCTTAGACTAATGTAAATCACTGACGAAGCTAAGTGATAAGATTCCTTAAATGGATGTAAATTACTGATGAAGCCAAGTGACAAGATTCCTTAAATGAATGTAAATTACCTAAAAATAGCTAAGTGATAAGATTCCCTTAGACGGATGTAAATAATTGACGAAGCCAAGTGATAAGGCTCGTTAAATGGATATAAATAACCTAAAAATAAGCTAAGTGGTAAGATTCCCTTCGACAAATGTAAGTCACTGACGAAGCCAAATTTCTTAACTAGATGTAAACCACCAAAAAAGGAATAACTATCAAAATTCCTTGCACGGATACAAGTTATAAATGGAGCAAACAAGGACTCGCAAAAATGCAAGTCACGCGTAAATCACCAAGAATGTCAACACGACGACCATAAGGAGAATAAAAAAGAATCAAAGGTACAAAAATAAACTGTAGCAAAAATATATTTCTCCTATGATCAGTAATTAAAACCAAAAAACACTGGGTAAATAACATTGTCTAGAAAGAAGTAATTAAGGCCCAAGAAACATTGGGTAGAAAGCATTGTCTTAAAATTAGAGCCTAAAAAATACAATAGTCACCCAAAAGCCAATATATATATATATATATATACATGTATACTAGACAAATTTGGTGTCAAACAGCGACCTCGTTACCCCAAGCAAGAGCATTCTTTGGAGCATTCCCCTCGAGAGCAACAGTCGTGGACAGAGAGGCTTCGTCCATCTCCATCTCCCTGTCCACCTCTTCTAGGTCTAAATTCCCCAGGTCCACGCTACTAGGGTGCTTAACAAGATACTGTCGAAGAAGCTCAAAGCCCTTGTAGTACCAACTAAAGAGAACAGTGTTGTACTTCTCAGTTTGTTGAAAGGCTTCAATGGCCATAGCAGTGATGGTCTTGACCCTCTAGTTCGTAGCTTGAAGTTGCTCATCCTTTTCTACGGTTAGCTGCTTCTCAATCCTCAGGTTGTAAGCCAGAGCCTTAACCTTTTCCTTGATAGTTTTAGTCTCGTCCATGGCAAAGATAAGCTCCTTCCTCTGCTTAGCATTCTCCGCTTAGCATTCTCCACCTCCAGAACCTCCATCTTGGACCCACTGATGCAACCTTCGCCTCGTGGCTCAAGTACTCTGACATAATGTGGATCATCTCTCCTAGCACCTGAAAAGGAGATCATGTAAGACACCAAACCTTCAAGTTCTTACCCAAAAAAAAGGAGAAAGAAAATAACATAAGTACATCACCTGGACGGGGCATTAGGTGGTTATATAACTAAATTTATATTCATTGGAATAGTGGAGTTGAGATATCGCTTTCGAGCCCTTCCCTTACTTTACCTAAATGAAATCACTGATTTTTATTTTCTATATTTTTTTTTCTATTTTTCTATGTCTCTATAATTAGATATCTATATAATAATTATATACTGAATAATAAAGAGGTATAAAGAGAGGGCCCTTTTTCAAGCCTTACTGTTTTTGTGTAATATAATCTAGTAATTATCCTTTTTTCTTGTTCATTCATTTTCATGCATACGTACCTTCAATTCTTTATATTCTTATATATTGACTGTGTTGGTGCTTTTCTACGCGTCTCTCTCTCTCTCTCTCTCTCTCTCTCTCTCTCTCTCTCTCTCTCTCTCTCTCCTTCTTTCGGTTAGTTTTTCTATGGCACCTAAACGAAAATCTACTCCATCTCGGAACCCTCTTCGTTCCAAGACATCTTCTTCTGATTCTACCCCCTCTCACATTCGATTCCGTGATTGTAAAGCCCACAAGGACTTTTTAGAGAACTTTTCTAGACGAGGCATTCAATCAAAATGCCAAGTCATTCTATCAAACTTCTCTGATACTGACATTCCCATTGTTATTCAAAATAAAGGTTGAGAGTCACTATAAGGAATCTCAATCACTTGTCCATTCGTGATCATTCAAGAGTTCTACTCCAACATGCACAGATTTGACTATTCAGTATCTCTCTTTGTTACTTGCGTTCGAGGCACGCACATTTTGGTCACTCCGGATATTATATCCGAGGTACTCCACGTCCAAAGGGTAGCGCATCCTAACTACCCTAGTTATGATCATTTTAGGACTGTGTCTAAAGACGAGCTCATGTCCTCTTTTTATGAGCATCCTTCTGATTGGGGTGATCTTCAATTCACTCCTTGATCGGCATTTGCTAAAGGTCTGAGGTTCCTTAATATGGTGATGACTTTTGTTTTGCATCCTCTGTCTCACTATAACTCTATTACAGAGCTCCGTGCTCGATTCCCTTCTAGAGCGTATCTCAATTGACTTCCCCTCTCACTTCATTCTATCCTTCATAGATGTTTATAGGGATACAACAACCCGTGATAAGCTCATTTTTCCGTCGGCTATCACGCGAATTATTTGCCATTTTTTTGTCTCCTATCCTGAGTCGGACCACTTATCTATTATGTGTGCCAGAGACGTCGCTACCATTAAATGGAATGAGGCATAACTACGATCGAGATGGCTTGGGATGGCAATTCCTCCAACTTCTATCGCTCCATCCACCTTTGTTCCTTCTTCTTCTATTGGTGAGGTGACTCTTGAGGACATCATGGCACAACTTATGCGCATGGGTGCTCGCCTTGACACTCTCAGTGATGAGTTGTGCTAGGTGAACACCCCTGTTAGTTGTATTGCATGACAACAGGCTGCCATGGGTGGTTTCACTACTTACTCTTCTCTATCTCCACCAGCTTTAAAGGATGAGAGTGATGATGGCTCCGGCAATGATGATGCTGATGAGGATGATGGTGCTAGCTCGCCCAATGATGATGAAATGTCTATTTGATGTACTTACCCTTTGTCACTCATGATGAAAAGGGGGAGTAGTTTTGGTATGAGAGTAGTCATATACATAGGGGGAGAGTTAGTACAAGAGATTTTTGTTAGGGGGAGTGTCAATATTTTGAGGAATGTAGCGTAGACTTTTTTATCTTTTTCTTTTCTTTCTATTTTAGATACATTGTTCTTGTACCTTTGGTCTTGTGATCACTTTGTAATAGCATACCTTGTACATGTTGATGATATATATACATTTGAGGTTGTTATTACAATTCTTTCACCTATCTCTTCATGTGTTGTTTCTTTTCTATCTTTATACACATGCTTCTTTTTTGTATGTAATCTTTTATTTATGTTTCACACTAAGATGCCTTGATGAGTTTTGTTTAAAGTGTTTCAAAAATACAGGTTGTCAAAATCTTCCTTGCTATGAACTCTCTTCTAGCAAAGTTTTTCAAGAGTTTGTATTAGGATAGATTTATTGTATTTAACAAGTGAATATGAGTTGAGTGATTTATGACTTCTCTCATATATTCATTTGTTTGTCGTGGTTTTGTCACGGATTGCCAAAGGGGAAGATTGTTATGACATATGTGATTCATGTCCGGAACATATGTCAATATTTTATGTAATTGGCAAATCTTTTGACAAAACACACTTGTATTTGGGTAGATCTAGGATGTGTTTAATGTTTCAAGAAACAAGGTTTAAAAGTTCAAGTGTTAAACTCATGCAAGTCTATCCAAGAAACAAGTGAAGAAGTGTTATTCATTAAAACTCGACAGTTAGTATCTATCGTGGCTTAAAAAGATGTTTCAGCCTATGGCTCGACAGCTGGTCAACAAATAGGGTATCTGTTGAGATTTATGAAAAACAGATTTTCAGTTCTGATTTTCATCCAATCCGTGAGTATGTGTTTGGGATATCTTTTCTCACAAATCTAAACATATATAAAGATTATTTTAAGGACCGTCATCGAGCACATAATTGTACAAGTGTGGAGCAAAGTGTTGTTCATACAAATTGTGACCTAAAACCTAGTTTGCCTTTGTTCATCTTGAAGAAGCTGTTGTGTTTGTACACCATAGGGATTTGTGACCTAGCACCTTCGTGATCTTCATTGAGTGATAAACTGAAGAACTTTACAGCAAACATCCTTCTCAAGTTGGTGATCAAGTCACATACTGGAATCTGCGCATTTTTTGGTTAGTCACGTACTAGGAGCCGTGCAATATAAGGAGAGATTGTCACTACAAAACAAGTCCAATTGGGTATTAAGGTAAGGGTTCAACTGTAGGTTGGTATAAGGTATTGGTATTGGTATTCCTTTACTTATAACCGCTTGTTGTGATAATAGTGAAATCTCAGGAGTGGTGACCTTAAAATCACCCGATGGGGTTTTTGCCTCGGAGGTTTTCTCTTCTTGCAAAATTTTTCAAGATTTTGTATTAAGATTAGAATTTATTGTATTCAATAAATGATTATGAATTTAGTGATTTATGACTATTCTCATACTTCATTTGTTTATTATGATTTTGTCACAGATTGCCAAATAGGGAGATTGCTAGGACATATGTGAAACTTGTTAGGACATATGTGAAACTTGTTAGAACATATGTTATTGTATATTGGCTAAATCCTTTGACAAAATGCACTTTACTTATAATAGAGTAGATTTAGGCTGAGTTTAATACTTCAAGGAATAAGAGTTCAAGTTTAGTAATGAAACCAAACAAAACTGTCCAAGAAACAAGTGAAGAAAGTGTTGTTCATTAAAGTTTGACAGATATCTCGACAGATAATATTTATCAAGGATTGATGCGTTTACTAGACAGCAACTCGACAGAAACAATATCTATCAAGAATTACAATATTCAGATTTTCAGATCTGTTTTCACATATATCCAAGTGTATTTGTGTAAGGTTTCTTTTCTTAAAATCCTAGACATATATAAGGCTTATTTTAAAGGCCATCACAGAGGAGAATACATAGAAAACACATACAGAAAGTGATCAAGTGTCTTATTCTCTCTAAAAGAAGCTACTACGTCTTTGTGCCAAGGGTTTTGTAACCAAGTACTTCTTGATCTTCATTGTTAATGAAGTGAAGAACTTTGCAGCAAACAATCTTCTTCAAGTTGGTGAGTTAGTCACGTACTAGGATCCATGCATCATTAGTTAGTTACGTACTAGGATTTGTGCAAAAAAAATGGCATTCATATATTGAAGAGTTCAGAGGTTCTGAAGCAGTAGAAGGTTTCTACTGTAAGTTTATCTACAGGGATTGTAGAGTATAGGAACAAATGTTTTGTACTAGATTTGAAATTTCACTTTATTATAGTAAATTGCTTTTTGGGAAGGTTTCCCCCTAGGTTTTTTATTGTGAAATTAGTTTGTTTTATTGATTTTCCTGGGTCATCATATTTTGTTTTATTCACTTTTCTACTATGCATGATATTGACATGATATTGATGTTTGTTTGTTTTAACAAGGTTTATTCATAATAAATCTAATTTATAACTTGGGTTCAAAACTTATTAATTCTATCAATCAGGGTCTAAATTTCCCAACAAACCTTTTTGCATATTTCTTGTTTCTTAAGGTGAATATAGCATAAACTCAAAATGAAGAAGGGACCGTATATAAAAATCACCTATTGCTTACTACTGGCCTTGTTTTGAAATTGCAGTGAATTACAAATTAAAAAAATTTCTATATATTACTAGATAATACCATTTATTACGTTAGTGAACTCTTATTGAGTATAGTAATGCAATGATGTTTGTTACCTTTAAATGATAACATCATTGTATTTACTTTATTAAAATGTATCATTTACATTTTAAGGTTATGACTTTACTATGGAAGATTTGCTCTGATTCTCATAAATAACTATTCTCACATTATTGAGTAATCTTGGTTTGTATGCACATACTGAATGACCAAGATGAAAAGTCCTAAATCTCTAAGCTTTTCTTGTCATTCTATTTGATCCATTTATATGCACTTATTGAGTAATCTTGGTTTGTATGTAGGACATTCATCTGGTCCAACAATCTCCAACTCTCCAAAAATCATTAGCTGCATCCTATCAGCCAAGCTACTTATAAGTTTTATGTTGGTGTTCGATGACTTTTTGTTTACAAAGAACTACATTTGAACAACCTCATTTTTTGGAAGTATTGAAGGATATTTTTAAACACTTTGGAACTTTGATTGTGGTATTAGCTTGGAACTTTGATGATGGTTATAGACAATGTTATGTATTTGATAATATATTTCTATGTTAATATAATGTTAATTTGGAAACATTTGTGGTGCTGTTAATTATTTACCTTTGTGGTATTATTTTAGTAGAACTAAAATTAATAAAGGTTGTTTGTAATGGGACTATGGTTTTAAACCTAGGGGGAAAAAAGATTGACCTTTCGTGGTGGGAAAAAAGCATCACAAAAGGTCTAAAATTATGTTATAATTGAAGCCCTATAGCGGCATTTATAGCGGCAAAAAGCACCGCTAAAGTTTAACACATATTGTTGGAAAATTTGGATTTGTATCTCACACAAAACACACAGGGGAAGCAGCAAATATGGATATATTTCATTCATGATTGATAACATGCGCTATGTAAATTTCAGATTTTAAGAACAAGATAGCGTACCTTAGTGTGGTGAAATTTAAAACAAAAGATTAGATGTACTTGGGAACACTTTCAATATTCACTTCAATTTCACTTTACGCCCAATAAGTATGGTCTTTCAATCAACTTCCAAGGGAGAATAATCGAGTGGCTTCACTCACACATACACACCATTTCACAATGATGTCCCTCACTTAAAAAATTCTGTATATTTCTTCTTTTATATCTAACTGATTATCTAATTAGACTGGCCTATTAGGCCTTTCCAATTAGGCTTTAGTGTGTGGCTTGGAGTGGGACCAAAAGGGACTAATAAAACACTAGCTCCAATGGGCCTTGGACTTTTCTATCAACTCTTGACAAGTCCAAAATTACCATTAATTATATTTAATACCACTATATAAATATAATTGCACTCTAAGCCTTATTAATAAATTATATTTCAAGACTTCATTATACATACAACCCCTTCATAAAATATTCGTAGTAATACAAAGTCATAAATATAGACTGCCACTTTGAAGATCACTACATCTTTATCCTTGAGTACCTGGTTTAATCCTTTAAGTTATTCATTATATATTTATGAAATCCAATTTCATTAATATATACTTTAGTATCTCCTTACTAAAGTGGTTAGGCCTAACACTCTGAATAACCAAAACCATTAAACTTATCTCAAGGGAATATTTTATATCTTCGTTAAGAGATTATGAATTTCAGCTTAAGAATATATGTTCCATCAACACTAAATGTGGCGGCCCAACATATTGAGGTTTTGATTGTGACTTTAAATCTCACTGTTGATATATCAAAGCAACCTACATTTCATGATTAGGTCCATTATCCTCTCAGGATTAAGAGTTCACATAAATAGAAGTCGTGAGATTTATTATTCATTTGACAGTCATTAGGAGAATAATAAATCTCACATCGGACTAGTTCAGTATGCCTTAACTATTAAAACATATCAACATATCAACTAGAAGTCTCCACTTCAATTTTCAAAACAAATCATCTTAGTTGATATGTTATAGTCTTTGCAGATGAAATGCTCAATTTCATCATCGACTATGAACTATAATTATGAGTTTACAAAGAATTTGTGATTTATATCTTCTGTGACTTTTCACATAAATCTACTGTTTTAAAAACCGAACTGGACCGGCCGGTCCGACCAGTTCAACCAGAAAAACCAATCTAGTCCGGTCCAATCAAAACCCTCAAAATCGGTCAATAACTGGTTAAAAACCAGAAAACTGGTAAAAAACTGGGAAAAACCGGTCAAAACCAAAAATTTTAAAAAAATCGGTTTGATACCCTGTTCGGTTTTTAAAACCATGCATAAATCACATACTATGCATCTGATAGACTATATGATAATGTCCAAATATTCATGTTACCATCATTTTAGATAATAATAAAACAACTTTATTAATCATAACATTAAGTCATATATAATGTCATACATAGCATCATACAATAGAATTTAAGGGCACACATCCAAACACATATAGTGGCAGGCGTAACCGCCACTAAAAGGTGCATATGGTTGGTTGCACATGAAGCCATATAACGGCGCTTATTGCCTGCCGCTAAAAGGTCAATTGACCCGAATTCTAACCTTATATGGCGGCGGTTTTCTGACTACTGCAATAGACCAAAACCACCGCTAAATGATAGATTTATTGCAGCATTTTTAGTTACCGCCACAATAGATCTATTGTGGCATCGCAATAATGGCAAGAAGAACTGCCACAAGCACCCGCCCTTAAAGGTCAAATGTAACTTTAGTGGCGCTTTTTTGGGCTTTAGCAGCGCTTTTGGCCCGCCACAATAGTCCCTTTTTCTTGTATTGAATACTATCTGAAATCAAACTCATTTAACCATCATGACAGTCACTTCACAAGTTTGAGTCTTTGTGAGGTGGGGGGTAAGGGTCGGAGTTCAAATCTCCTAGAGGGAGCCTCACATACATATATATTTATATTAGAATATAATAGATTTCTATCTTAGATTAAGAAAAAAAAATTTAAAAGAAAAAGAAAATGGAACTCATAGTAAGCTGTTCCATAATTAAAAGAGAAGAAAAAAGGAAGCTTTAGCTCATGTTAATCACCTCTCTGCTCAATAATTAGCGTAGGACCAATCAGTGCATTAGTCAAACGTACTTAAAATGGAGTTACATCAAAATCAAATAGTTAGTGCGGTAGTTAGAAGTGGGTTTCGTTGAATGCATGAAAACGAGTGATTTAATGATTTACAAAAAGAATAAAAGAATACGAGTGATTTAAGAGGACTGTAGATATTCTAGATATTTTCCATTTTTGTGCTGATAGCATAAACTTCCTACTGAACTTTAAATTTTTTGGGGTAGATTTTTTTTTTTTTTTTTTTTTAGAGAGAGTTTTAACCTATAGTGTTTACTCTTAACGATAGTTCTTTATTATTAAACTCTAGATTTCTTATTCAACCATTAAAAATTTTACCAGTTGAACTAACTGGAACCCACTAAAGAAGCTATTTCTAGTAAACCTATAAAGTGTTCAATTTATTTTGGTGATTTCTACCTTTATAGGATTAGTATACACACCATTAGGACCAACCAATAAGTAATGCTGACAAAGAATACTTTGTAAGGGCATATTTGGTATTCAGTTATATATATTCTTTAATGGAATGATTATCCTTGTATAGTAACTATCCTCTTATTTGGTTGCATTTTTATTATAGAAAATTATAATTCCATTGTAATAGATATTTTTTAAATTGAGGAATAGTTATGCCTCTCTAAAATTTTTAAATACTACAATAATTATTTCTTAATACATGTAACACATTTTATACTTAATATATTTCCAATATAAATACACACACAAGCTAGTTACTAATCTATGCAATGCATGAGAATAGCTATTGGATGCATCTCGAGTTTAGTTTGTGTTGTAAATATAAGTATATACAAGATAGGCTGTAATATATATATATATCAAAAGGTACCTATTGAAATGTCATAACCCTTCATATTGAATATATATTAAAGGTGTCTATTGAACGAAAATGTGCCTATTAACCGAAAATTTGCCTATTAGATGAAAATGTGTTTATTGAATGAAAATGTATCTATTGAATGAAAATGTATTTATTAACCGAAAGGGTGCATATTGAATGAAAATGTGCATATTGAAGGGTCATAATCCTTTGGGTATAAATAGTGGTTCACATTCATTTGGTAACTTCTTCTCTTTTATCTTTCTTAGAAACATAAGAAACCTGTGAACTTTACCGATAATTTTCCTCTCAATGACAATTTTTTGTTTTAATATATATATCTTATGTGAAATGGTGAGTAGATATTGAAATTTAGCTGACAAAATGAAAAGTCACAATTAATTGTGACAGGCCACAAACGCGTTGACCCCTAGTGATAAATTAAATTGATTAATTAGCCGAGTTATTAATTAATCAAGTTAACATGCAAAATCACGTGGCAGCACAAACAAATCACCAAAACTAAAGTATACAGCAAAAAATAAATGACAAGGCGATTTGTTTACGAATTGGGAAAACCTGACAGTAAAAACCCACCGGGTGATTTAAGGTCAACACTTCCGAAACTCCACTATTATCACAACAAGCGATTACAAGCAAGGAATCCTAAGTACCTTACCAACCTACAGTTGAACCCTTACCCCAATACCCAATTGGACTTGTTCTGTAGTGACAGTTTCTCCTCTTGATGCACGGCTTCCAAGTACGTGACTAACCAATTTGATGCGCGGATCCCAGTACGCGGCTTACTCATTTGCACGAATCCAAGTACGTGACTAACTCCACAGCAACCCTTTGATTGTTGTAGTTGATTTGCAGCAACTTCACATAAAAACACCAATAAGATCTTCAGTGTTAGTACAAGAGACTTTGCTTGGTTACAAAACCCAAAGGCGTACAAGAAACGCAGCAAGAACTCTTTCTTCTGTAGGAGGAGGCTAAGGTTTCAAAAAGAAAACCTTATGAAGCTCTCTAGGGTTAGGTTTTTCTTTTTCCACCTCCTTTAAATAGGAGCTTAATGGGCTCTCCTATTCCAAATAAGTTTACACAAACCTTGGGTTTTCCTAGTCCAATAAGAATTATACAAACCCATAAACAATTAGCCTTTTAGAGTAAAAACGTTGCTGGCTATAATCTGAAACCCGTAAGCTCGATCGATCGAAACATCTGTCGAGTTTTAATGAATCTCGACAGATCGAGATTCTGTCGAGGAGGTATCGAGACCTGCAGTTTGCACTTTTCTTGAGCAGTTCTTGAGTAATCTTCATGTCTTCAATTTAACCACTTGTAATGATCATCTTGAACCTACTTAGATTTACCTAAAAATAAGTAAAGTGCGTTTTGTCAAAGGACATGCCAATTACATAAAAATATGTCCCCAACAATCTCCCCCTTTGGCAATCCGTGACAAAACCACAAGAGTACATTGAATGTCCTAGAATATATTCTACTCAATAATAAATAAGCCTAGTCTAAAAGATTTGAACCCTGGAAGTTGCTACAAGAAGAAGGTTTGGAATCTTGACTTGGCATTAACTTGTCTTTCCTGAAAGGCACTAAACAAAACACATCAAGGTACCATGTGGAAAACAATGACAAGTTAAATAAGCAAGAAACATATGTATAAATAGAGAAAAGAAACAACACACGTGAGATAAAGAGTGAAACACATACATCATTATATATATCACTTGATAAGCATCATGTATGTAAAAATGGTTACAAAACCAAAAGATACACAACATAAAAAAAATATCAATATCAATGTGTATCAAACTAACTCTCCCCCTAAGTTAGTTACAACAAAAACTTTCCTCCCTTTAACATGAAGTTCTCCCCCTAAGTCTATTACTCCCCCTGAGGAATGACATTCAATTCTCAAATTTCTCCCCATTTTTGACATGACTGTCAAAAGGTATAAAAAGCCAAAAGACTTGACCGGAGAGAGGCAGAAAACAAATAAAGAGGGAACGAGGAGAACAAGGAACTATAGACCTACAAGAGAAAGAAAAACAAGATGCTATGGACACAAAGGGAAAAAAATGCAAAACAAAGAAATATGAAATGCATGCAAGGGTATCTCGATCGATCTAGAGGTGTCGAGAAGCTATTGAGACAACCTCGGTGGATCGAGAAGGTGTCGAGGATCTATCGAGCAGACAGAAACTTCCTCGATCGATCCACCTAGCTATCGAGAGGTGTCGAGATTGCGATAAGATGCAACTGAAGATCTCGACAGATAAGCCAGGTATCGAGAGGTGTAGAGAAGGTGTCGAGATGCTTGAAAAATAGTTTTTCAAGAAGAGAAAAACACAGATGTGAATGCAATCAAGTATGCAACTCAACCAAGGAACCAAACAACATATTAACCTCTCAAAAACATCTCTCAACAAGAAAAATGTCATGCATTTTGATCCAAAACACACACACCCACACTAAGCAAGTCTAACCAATTTTATATTTCAAAAATAAGTTAAGACAGTTTAGTGAATCATACATTAACGCATGTAAACCTTGTGATGGCCAAATCACTTTGTACCTGCACATATATCAAGAATAGCAAAGAATATTACGTGTTGTTTGTGAAAACATCGCAAGATTGCATAAGAGTCTCAAAGTTATGATGATTTGAGATATGAGAAAATCACTTTAACTCACACACAATCATAACTGTTTGATGGGGACTATCACCTTCAAGGTACATCTTATAACTTCCACATCTCCTAGAAGACACGCTTGCAACCATATTTTAAAGCATTTTAATCTTTTTTCTTTTAATTCGTTGCATATTTTCTTTTATTAATCATATCATGCATGGGCATATAAGAGAAAGAAAAGAAATACCCAATTATGTTAAGCTTTTGACATTACACTTTTACTATGCCGAAGCATACAGATGTCATATCATGATTGGCGAGTAACAGTAGTGAGAAGGTTATTTATGCCTTTCTCTTAGGATTTTCTAGTCCTACTCGTCAAAAAGAGTGATACGAGTGTTAAGTAGAAAAGATCACTTAACCTTACTCATCACAAACAAAGAGCTACAAAGCTCACTTGCTTAGTTGTGCAGAAGAATGCTCATCTAAGTTACAGGTGATACAAAGTTTAAAAAAAATGTGTTTCAATGGCCATTTTAAGGTTCATAAGAACCAATGTACACAAACACACACTGTTTTTGTATTTTTCAATTTTTTTTTATTTTGAAAATAAAACAAAATAAAAACTAAATAACCAAACAAAAACAGACAAACAACATGAATGCATGAAAGAAAGATGCATATGCATGAAAACATGATAGAAGGATGCAGATGCATGATAGCATGATTTCAAAAGTAGAAAAGAAATCAAGCACAGAGAGTCCTACTAAAGATAGAAAGAATTAAAGCAGAGGACAAACAGAAAAGACAATTAAGTCTTAGGCTCCTTTCTCACCCACACAGTACGAGTCTTTGGCCGTGAAGATGAAAAGGCACGTGTCCTAGTATGACTACTGAAAGACATAGAAGAATTAAAATTCTCCTGAAATTGAGTTAAAAAGCTCAAGACTTTTAATAACTCTCCAAACAAAGGTGTAGGTCCTTGTGAGGAAACCTGTGACCGTTTAGACAATTGCTTATGAGGATACAACTTAAAGCAATTAGGATGAATGTGTCCAGAAACACCACAATGGTGACAAACATGAGCAGTTTTAGAGCTACTCGGCTTCCCAGAAGGAGGTCTAACCTTAGAGGTTGACAGAGACTTCAACTTAGGACAATTTGGCCTAATATGACCAACAATATGACAATGATGACAAGTGGGGACAAAAATAGAATTATCATTCAACCTAAGAGGAGTTTTAGACTTAGGTTTAGAAATTTCAGAGATAACATCAGATTGTTTACCTTTGTCTATCCTAGCAATATTAGCCTTCAACTCTTCATTATTCCTTTTAAATGGGGGAATATAAAAATCTTTTTCTTTTGAGTTAGGCTCAACAACAAGTTTGGCACTAGTTAATTTTTCAACTTCAGTTTTAAATTCAACTAATTGCTCTTCCAAACTCTTAATTTTGTCCACCTGAGATAAAATTTGATTTTTAAAATTCTCATTCAAATTAGTGGCTTCATCCAATTTTGCAATCAAATCATCCTTTTCAAGCTTAACCTTTTTAAATTTAGCTTTTAATTTTGTAGAACACTCAAGAGATTTCATACAAAAATTATAAAGCTTGCAATAGGCATCATGAATATCATTATCATCATTCAACACAAGATCATACAAATCAAAACAATCAAGAGTTTCCATGACAACAGTGGTCAATGGATCACACATCAAAGATTAAAAACTAATCAGAGTGTGTCTGCTCTGATACCACTTGACAGGCCACAAACACGTTGACCCCCTAGTGATAAATTGAATTGATTATTTAGCCGAGTTATTAATTAATCAAGTTAACATGCAAAATCACGTGGCAGCACAAACAAATCACCAAAACTAAAGTATGCAGCGGAAAATAAATGACACGGTGATTTGTTTACGAATGGAGAAAACTTGACGGCAAAAACCCCACCGGGTGATTTAAGGTCACCACTCTCGAAACTCCACTATTATCACAACAAGCGATTACAAGCAAGGAATCCCAAGTACCTTACCAACCTACAGTTGAACCCTTATCCCAATACCCAATTGGACTTGTTCTGTAGTGACAGTTTCTCCTCTTGATGCACGGCTCCCAAGTACGTGACTAACCAATTTGATGCGTGGATCCTAGTACGCGGCTTACTCCTTTGCACGAATCCAAGTACGTGACTAACTCCACAGCAACCCTTTGATTGTTGTAGTTGATTTGCAGCAGCTTCATATAGAAACACCAATAAGATCTTCAATGTTGGTGCAAGAAACTTTGCTTGGTTACAAAACCCAAAGGCGTACAAGAAACGCAGCAAGAACTCTTTCTTCTATAGGAGGAGGCTAGGGTTTCAAAAAGAAAACCTTATGAAGCTCTCTAGGTTTAGGTTTTTCTTTTTCCACCTCCTTTAAATAGGAGCTTAATGAGCTCTCTATTCCAAATAGGTTTACACAAACCTTGGGTTTCCCTAGTCTAATAAGAATTATACAAACCCATAAACAATTAGCCTTTTAGAGTAAAAACGTTGCTGCCTATAATCTGAAACCCGTAAGCTCGATCGATCGATCGAAACATCTGTCGAGCTTTAATGAATCTCGACAGATCGAGATTCTGTCGAGGAGATATCGAGACCTGCAGTTTGCACTTTTCTTAAGCAGTTCTTGAATAATCTTCATATCTTCAATTTAACCACTTGTAATGATCATCTTGAACCTACTTAGATTTACCCAGATACAAGTAAAGCAAGTTTTGTTAAAGGATATGCCAATTACATAAAAATATGTCCCCAACAAATTGTTTAGTGTTTTTAAATGTATCCATGACATAAATTTATATAGTTACATGGCTCAATAAGAAGTGATCAACAAATATTTCGCTTCTATATAGATATAAGTTTGGATTTTCATTATTTTTTAAAAAAAAAAATAACAAAAAAAATTTCAGAAATGTACATTTCATTAACAACTTATATGGATTAAATTTAAAAAAATTAAAAAAAACTTATCTGTTTACATACAACATTTATAACATAGTTTTTTCTATGTACAACTTTTTTTGTTGCCAACTTTCAACAAATGAAATAATTCATTTTTATTTATGTACAACTGTGCCCTTTTTTTGCCAACTTTCAACAAATAAATAAACAATTTTTTAAATAAAGTGTTAATCCAAGCATATAGCAAGTTGATATTCTTTTGAATTACACTAAGTTAAAACAACCCTACTCCAACTTATATATTGAAGACATTTTTGTTAAGTACATTGAGAAAACCTTCTAAAAAAAAAAAAGTACATTGTGGAAAAATATACAGGTGAACTTCTATTAATACTAGTGTATAGCCCCATGCATATGCACAGGTATAATTAAAAATAATTACAATTATATGGTTCAAATTATACCTCTTTTTGAGAGATGTTTGAATTATACATGATATTAGCTTATATTTTCTTTAAACTATACATTTTTAAAATATGTGATGATTTCTTATTATATATATATATATATATATATATATAATTTAGAATTTAATTGGATTTAGATTTTTCGGTTTTTGCATCCAATAATTCACTTGCCACAAAAATTAAAAAAAATTAGATGGACACGTAGCGCAAAAGTAGAGTTCAATTGAAATCTAATTTAAAACCTAATTGGATTTGGACTCTATGATATTATTGATGAACTAAGATGTTATTCATTGAAATTGACATCATTGCAACAATTAGTACAAATTCAATCATAAATAATTTCGAAGATTTTTAAAAATGCTATTGGATTTCTAGTGGTGGTGGTTGGCCCGTTGGGTGATGGTGTGTTACCATTTTGGTGGTGGTGGTGGATTTCTAGTGGTGTTGGTTTACGATTTTGGATTTTACAATGGTGGTGGTGGTGGTTGTGGGTTCTCGATAATTGTGGATTGTGGGTTTAAGGTGGTGGTGGAGGGTTGTGAGTGTGGATGTGTTGTGGAATATGAGAGAGAGAGAGAGAGAGAGAGAGAGAGAGAGAGGAATAAAAAATGAATAAATGTGAAAAATAAGAGAAGTAATTTAGAGTGAGTTGTAAAATGATATATTACATTTAATAAAATAACTTTTTGATGTGTCAAATACTAATTTTATTAGAATGGCCAATACTAGTGCTCTTATAACATATATATATATATATATATATATAGTATGCCAAGAAAATGCTAAGACTATATAATTTTACACAACTTTAAGCATAACTCGTCTCGTGATGAATTGTGACGAAAGTTATATAAAATGAAGTGAATTGCCCTTTATAATTAATTGCAGGTCCACGTACGACATGATTGCAATTGTAAATTCCTAAAGCAGTCAAAAGACATTGGGAGTTCGGATAACAGTACTCACGTGAACTTACAAACAGAGTGCATGAGAGAGAGAGAGAGAGAGAGAGAGAGAGAGAGTAACCTCATTTCAAATGAGACATTTTCTATAGATGAAATTAAAGATTTTAACTCAAAACAGGGTTGCAAATTGAGTACATAACAAGATAAGCATTATCCCACTAAACATTTATTTTCCCCAGCACATCGATTTGATACACAATGAGATGAACGAAAGATGAACACACAAATTCTATAAGTACATTTGATTTAAATAACCTCACACACGTTATTTTCTGCAAAAGCGTACCAAGCACCTTAAATTAGGCACATTTGAACCCTTGTGGTGGAGTCTTGCCACAATCAACGAGGACCTCAAGAGCAATGGGAATGACGATACTGATATTCAAAAGCTTAGCTTTTATAGTGGTGCAAAGGCATACAGCAGCATCCAGGTCCACAAGTCCTTGTAGCACTGGACAACATGCATCCTTAGCGCTACTACCAATTCCTATGTGAACAAGCCCACCTAACACGTCCACACATGCACCTAGCTTTAGAGTGTCAATGGGACATGTTTCTTGTGGTGGTGGAGTCACAATAGGAGGTGGTGGAGGACATGGGGTTTCAGGTGGTGGTGGTGGGGGGCAAGGGGTTTCAGTTGGAGGTGGCTTTGGAACAACTGGTGGGTTTGGCACCACCGGTGGTATTGGTGTTGGTGGTGGCAGGATTGGCACCACTGGTGTTGGTGGTGGTTTAGGCACTACTGGAGGAACATATGGTGGATTGGGGACATAAGGTGGAAGTACAGGAGGCTTCGGTGGAAGTACTGGAGGCTTAGGTGGAAATACAGGAGGCTTGGGTGGAAGTACGGGTGGTTTGGGTGGAAATACAGGAGGTTTGGGTGGATATACTGGTGGCTTGGGTGGAAGTACAGGAGGTTTGGGTGGATATACAGGAGGTTTGGGTGGATATACTGGTGGCTTGGGTGGAAGTACAGGAGGTTTAGGTGGATATACAGGTGGCTTGGGTGGAAGTACAGGAGGTTTGGGGGGATATACTGGTGGCTTGGGTGGATATACTGGAGGTTTGGGTGGGTGGGGTGGCTTCACAGGAGGTTTGGGTGGCTTAACATGGGGTGGCTTTACTGGTGGCTTAACGTGGGGTGGCTTTACTGGTGGCTTAACATGGGGTGGCTTTTCTGGTGGCTTAACATGGGGTGGCTTTACTGGTGGTTTAACATGGGGTGGCTTCACTGGAGGCTTAACATGTGGAGGTTTTACTGGTGGTTTAACATGTGGTGGTTGGGGTGGGAACTTTGGTGGGTATTCAGGAGGAGGACAGTAAGGTAAAGCAAGAGAAGTGAGCAATGTACCAAAGTTTAGGAGGAGGATTAAGAGTTTAGGCGAAGTACACTTTGCCATCTTTCAACTGAGAATGGGGGAGAGGAAGATGTTGATTTCACTGAGTATATGTCCATATCTTGCACTACCCTTCTTATAGAGAGAGAATGCCAGAGCAATCAATCATACTGCATGGGCGGCTCCACTTGGAGCCAGGGGTTCAAATGAACCCCCTGCTGGCTCCACTCACACACACACACACATATATATATATTTTACTTCCCTAAAATAAAATTTTGAACACCTTCATTATGGGTTTTTGTTAATCCAAATTAAAATAAGTTTGAATATCCTCTTAAAAATATCCTAGTATTAAAAAAAACAAAAAAAAAAAAAAAAACTCAATAACAAACCAATTTGATTTAAAATGTGGAAAAAAAATAATAAGTTCAAAAGATCAATGAGAGATCAATGGTTAAATGATTATTTGACTGCATACATTGAAAAAAAATGTAACTCCTAAATTTGATAATGAAAAAATCATTTAATAATTTCAATATATAAAACACCATATAAAGCAATTGGAAAAATATATGTGTTTCGGGTTTTTTTCTTTTTTTTTTTAACGCTGCAGATATATTGAAATTCACTTTTGTTTTAAATTTTGTTTAATTTATTTTTCTTATCGACCCTACAAAATAATCCTAAAACCACCATGGTCATATTATAGTGTTTTTTTTCCTCCGCGTAATATATTGAATTTTTGTCATGATTTATTGACTTGAGGACTGAAGGCGAAGGGTGAGGGACAAGAATTCTTTTTTGGATTTATACTCAAGTTGATTGGATGCATCCAAGTTTTTAATGTGAAAAATTCAAACTATTTGAGTTAGACGGGGGAGTCGCTCAAGAAACGCGGTTTGTAATTGTAGTAGTGGACATTTTATCAGCTAGTGGGCCTAGTGGCTATACTACTGTAGAGTCCGTGATTAAGGCCATTATACTTTTATGCCCCCCAAAAACCACATGTGACACTCTCACTATGAAAAACATACGGCTTTCTTGTATATAAAATTCAATAAAACGACAAGACACTCTCAGATTTCATCAATCCAATAAAGGAAATTATTTTTTTTTGTCTGAAAGGACCACTTGATTCATCCATCTCCAGTGAGGATGTCGGCAATAAAATATGCCAACTTCAATAATCTTAAATTCAGTGTGCGTTTGGGAAGCGCGTTTCCAAACGCAAGTATTGCGTTTCATTGATTTTTTTTTTTTTTTTTTAAGCAAAGAAGTTTGATCTTTATTGTAAGTAGCACAGATTGTGCACAATTTACGAATCCACAAATTTTACTTTTCAATAATTTTTTCATTAAAAATAAATTTCACAGTACTATTCACATTAAAAAACTATATTGCTACAGTATTTTTCAATTTCAGTTTTTAAAGCCTAATAACAGCTTTTTTTTTTCAGTCGTTTACGTTTCACGTTTGGCCTTTTTTTTTTTTTTTTTTTTTTTCGGTTCTGCCTATTGCGCGCATTGTGCGCATACTGTGCGGCACTGTGCGTGCACTATTCACGTACTTTTTTAGCAATTTTTTATTAAAAATAGGTCCCGCAGTACTATTCACACATTAAAAAATTATTTTGCTATAGTGTTTTCAGTTTCAGTTTTCAGTTCAGCAAAAATAAGCTCTATCCAAACGGACCCCTAATCTAAACGGACTACTTGATTTATCCATCTCTAGTAGGATGTCGGCAATAAAATATGCCAACTTCTATAATCTTAAGCTAAGTTTGTTTACGCGTAAAATTTTTTTTGGAAGGTGAAAACATTTTCAAGTAAAATATTGATTTTCGTGTTTGATTGTGTTTATGAAAATATTTTAAGAATTATTTCCTAGTCTCTTGTCAAAAAAAAAAAAAAAAATGAAAAGAAATACTTCTAGTAGTGTTTGACACTACATAGAATAAAAATTATCTATTACTGATGAAGCCAAAATCGTCAGTAAGCCAGACGGTCCTCACGCACTCCCTAAGAAAACTTGCACAATACAAAAGCTGAAGACTTTGAGAGAAGTACCAGTGTGGTACTAGCCAAATATCCTCCGACGGTCAAGTTAGAGAAAATCTCTTATTTGCAACTCTAGAGTACTAGAGCTGAGATGAATTATGCGTACCTTGCCTGGTGAGAGTCTTGGGGTATTTATAATAGTGTAGGGCCGAAATTCATGCCTTGGTCAAGAGGTTCTTTCCTTCTGGGAGAGTAACTCGTGGATTTTGCTTATCTCCTTAAGTTCTTTTCCTTATAGGAGTCTTTTTAATTAGGGTTAGGCATGTAGCGTAAGAATTCTCCTTACACACGCATGCTTGGAGATCAAGTAAGGCTGCTGACAGAAGCTTCAATTGATCACTTCAGCTTATCCCATCGGCCTGATGCTTCGCTCATTTCTAAAGTCGTCGGCTTGTAGGTCGATGTCGTTAGCTCTAGGGTCGTCAGCTTTGAGACACAGCATCCCCCCCCCCTCCCCCGCGCTGTAAACAAACCCATCGGTACCATTGGGCTCGACACCTTAATCTTATCTACAAAACTATCCTTTTCAGCTGCCCCCTACTCCATAGACTCGTTAGCCTTTCTTGACGGGTTATGGAGTATATACTGTCAAGAAAGTCGCGTCATCTCAGGCTGCTCCCATTAAATGCTTGGACACGTGGCCTGAGCTAATTTGGCCTTGATTCTGGACAAGCGTGTCGCTTCGTCTTCCGTGCCCTTTTGCCTATATATGTCTCACCCCTTCTCTCATTCTAAACTTTCCAATTTTTGCTGATATTCAGAGAGAGTGTGTCACTTCCTAAACTCCTGTTTGTCTACTTGTTAGCCCCGTCACCTTTGTTGTTGTCAACTTCGCTGGATCATCACTTCATTCGAGGAATCATCCATCGGTAAGCTTTCCTTCCTTTCAATCTTTTTTTTTTTTTTTTTCATCTACTTACCTTGTAGTCCCTATAGTGAGGTCATTATCTTAGGTTCTTAGAATGAATCCATTGCTTGTAGGTAGTCAGATTTCTAAAGAAGCGACGAGTGAACAATCATCAATCAGCGAGGGAGCGGGTTACGACGAGGTTTTCCCATCAGGTCGTGAGCCTGAGGAGGGCTTTTCCTGGTTGTTAGAAAGGGAAACGTCAGCCCATTCTTCTGACAAGGAGGTAGAGAGTTGTGAGGAAGGTGAGGTGAGTGGTGGCAACATATCTGGTGAAGAGGATGGGAAGAGATCAGGTGATAGGGATAAAGATGAGGGTGACAAGGAAATCTTATAGAGCACCTCTAGAGCCTCCGGGGATGATCGCCCCTTTATCTTACCTCCAAACTAGACCGTCAATGAATTCTTGTCATCACTATCGGTTAATGTCTTTAATAATCTACATGCCCACTATCAAATTCCCGACGACATCCCAATCCGTCTCCCTGAGGAGGGTGAGAGATGTCATTCAGGGCAAACCGCAGATGTTGGCATGTATGATGCTATGTTCACGGCAGGATTGAGGCTGACACTGACGACGTTACATCTTCAGCTGGCTAACTTCTTAGGAATATCCGTCAGTCAGATTGCTTCCAATGCTTGGCGGAAATTTATTGGTGCCGAGATATTGTAGGGTCGTCAAAGTGGTAGAAACTGTCAGTTAACCCTAGACGAGTTCTTTTGGTACTACCGTCCCCAACATATTTCCCCGTCCCAAGGGATATATCATTTTGCAGTAAGGAAGAAAGAATTAAAGTTGGTGTTTGATATGCCAGACTCGAATAGGAAGTGGAAGGGCAGATATTGTTTTGTAGAGGGGGCGAACTAGGTATGTCGTCAGGAAGAGTGGAAGTCGATGCCTCACGGTTTTGACAATACTTAGGCATATGTCAGGGAATCAGGTTGATCTCGGCTACTTCTTTACTCAGCTCATTCTTCTTTTTGACTTCTAACTCCATCTGTTTTCCTTTTCAGTAAACATTCGTCCACGTATTACCGCGGAGCAAGAGGATTTCATTCGTCATGTGACGGCCATCTCGTTAGACGATTGTAAGTGTCGAGACCTAATCACACTTGACGCCTTACATCTATACTGTGGTGGTCCAGAGCCGACGCCAGAGGCTTGCAAACTAAACGTTTATTCCTGTCGTCGTGAGTATTTCTCAATTCTCTCTTACATTTTTTTTTAAACCTTCGCATTTTAACCTTCGGTTTCCATCTCTTGTAGAAATGGAGGCAGCTAAATTAAAAATTCGTGCCGCTGCCACTGCCAAGAAGAAAGAGGAGGAAGGGAAGAAAGCTAAAGGGGAATTGACACCTTCGTTAGCCCCTAAGGCCATTGGGACGATGGGAACCTAGAGAAAGGCTGACGAGAAAGAAACCTGCTCTGGGAAGAAGGTGGCCATTATCCTCGGGGGTAAATCCACTAACAAGCTGTCGCCTCCAAAGTCCTCTCATGGGGCAGGCAAAGGACTAATGACAGCATCTGGAGCCATCAGCCATGGTCTCGACCGTCACCTCCTCACTTATAAGGATTATACAGTGGAGGTGGCAAAATCCATTTTAAAAGCGAGGAGATAGATCTATGTGATGATCAGACGACGGAAGAATTAGGGGCGTTAGGCTTGTTTGATCTTGCTCGGGTATGCTTCTTTCCTTATGTCTGACATATAGACGAGTTTCTAGTGAGTTGACGCCGTTTTTGTGTCTTACAGGCTATGGTTCGAATGAAGACCTTGCAAGATAGGTGCGTTGCTAAGGAGGGGGTGGTTACCCATCTGTATATGTGTATCAAGAACCTGATAGATGGGCAACAACAATATAAGGAGGCTAGCAAAATTCTTGGTAAAGAGGTGAAGGAGTTAAAGGAAAAGTTAGAGGAGGAGAGTTGTCAGTGGAAGTTGGAAGAAGAAGCCAAACTGACGACAGAAAAGGAGCTAAAGGGTCTTTTGAGTCAAGTGCAAACGACCAGAAGCGATGCTGTGACGGAGTTCAAGGACTCGCAGTCCTTCATAGATGCCTGTGCTGTATACAATGGTGACGGATTCGAGGACTGTTTGAAGCAGGTCAAGTTTATCTATCCTGACTTGGATTTATCCAAAGTCAATATGGATGAGCCCTTACCGTTAACTCCAGCGGGTGGTTCAATTTTTGAGGAAATCGATGAGACCACCCAGCTTAAGGTGGACTCAAAGGATAGCAGTTTCGTCCTTGCTCAACCTGCGGTAGACAAGCCCATCACCTTAACTCCGTCAGCGAATCTTCATGCTGAAGATGCCCACGCTAAAGATGCTTCTACACCAACTGTTACTTTAACTCCGTTAGCCAACCCTCCAGCTTTATGAACTCGAGCTCTTTCCTTTCTTTTTTGTGAATGAAATTTAATATTAGACGCCCGTGGGTTTGGGCCTTTGTAAAAACAAAACTCTATTTATAGTGTTTTACATCCATCATTTTATGTTTGTGTTGCTTTTTACTTGGCATATGTATCCATCTTTTATACTTGTATGCTAGGATACTTAGTGAAATAGGGCGAAGCCGTCTACTCAAATTTTTCTTAGGCTCGTCTTCTTTACTGATTTTAATCCGTCACTTTGGGCACTTGCATGGGTTCGTCAGCTTACGGATAATGCCGTCATCTTTCTTTTAGTTGACTACTCGTCCACTTTGTGGATTAATAAATTTATTCATTTTGTAATTTTTGTAATAAACTCGTTCACTCAGTAGACGTTATATTGAGTTTATCCACTTTGTGTACTTAATAAACTCGTCCATTTGGTGGCCTTTATATTAAATTCGTCTAGTTTGTAGACGTAGTGTCAAATTCGTCCATTTCGTGGACTTACCAGTAAGCTCGTTCTCTTTGTGGTAATTTCGTCCACTTTGTGGACTTAGTAATGGACTCGTCCACTTTTTAGTAGTAGACTCGTCCACTTTGTGGACTTAATGATAAGGTCGTCCACTTTGTGGGCTTTAGTAGTAGACTTGTCCACTTTGTGTACTAAATGATAAGGTCATCCACTTTGTGGACTTTAGTAGTAGACACGTCCACTTTGTGGACTTAATGATAAGGTCGCCCACTTTGTGGGCTTTAGTAGTAAGTGGACTAAATGATAAGGTCATCCACTTTGTGGACTTTAGTAGTAGACTCGTCCACTTTGTGGACTTAATGATAAGGTCGTCCACTTTGTGGGCTTTAGTAGTAGACTTGTCCACTTTGTGGACTAAATGATAAGGTCATCCACTTTGTGGACTTTAGTTGTAGACTCATCCACTTTGTGGACCTAATGATAAGGTCGTCCACTTTGTGGGCTTTAGTAGTAGACTTGTCCACTTTGTGGACTAAATGATAAGGTCATCCACTTTGTGGACTTTAGTAGTAGACTCATCCACTTTTGTGGACTTAATGATAGGTCATCCACTTTGTGTACTTTATGATTAATTCGTCCATACAACAAACATGCCAGTCGTCTTTGATTAAACTCCTTATTATGAATGCATATATAAGTAGAGAATTGTTTTAAAACAAATAAACTTCGGCCCTTTGGGCTTAAAAAGTACTATAGGCAAAAAGTAAACTAAGATAAATGACTAAAAGAAATAAATCGGAAATGAGGAGTAGCATTCTTCATGTTGCCTTTTATTGGTAGTATTTCCTAAGATGCTCGGTGTTTCAGGGATGGCGTAGCTTCTGCCTGTTGAGAGTGTCTAAGTGGTAGATGCCTTTCCTTAGCCATGACGTGATCTTGTAAGGTCCTTCCCAGTTGGGGCCGAGCTTTCCTTTTGCGGGGTCTTTAATGGCGCCCATCACTTTCTTCAAGACGAGGTCTCCAACTTTGAAGTCTCGGTGTTTGACTCGGGAGTTTTAGTGCTTAGTCGTGAGGTCTTGGTATCTTACGAGTCTCTATTTAGTCATTGCTCTAACCTTGTCAACTAGATCAAGTTGTAGACGTATGGCTTCGCCATTCCTCTCCTCGTCGTGGTTGTCTACCCTGTAGCTTGTGAGTCCAATCTCGGCTAGGATGACTGCTTCGCTTTTGTATGCTAGTCGAAACGTAATTTCCCCCGAAGGAGTTCTGACAGTTGTCCTGTACGCCCATAGTACGCTGGGCAGCTCTTTTGGCCACATGCCTTTTGCCCCCTCAAGCTGAGTTTTGATGATTCGAAGTAAGGATCAGTTCGTGACTTCAGCCTATCCGTTGGCTTGAGGATGGGCAGGGGAGGAGTAGTGGTTTTTAATTCGTAACTGCGAGTAAAAGTCTCGGAAGGAGTTATTGTCGAATTGCTTACCGTTGTCCGAGATCAAGACCCTTGGGATTCCGTACTTACAAACGATGTTCTTCCAAACAAAGCTCTGTACATTCTTCTCAGTGATTGTAGCCAGGGCTTCAACTTCTACCCATTTGGTGAAGTAGTCTATGCCGACTATTAAAAACTTCAACTGTCTTACTGATGTTGGGAACGGGCCCATAATGTCTAATCCCTATTGGGCAAATGGTCACAGAGCGGTTATTGGGGTCAGCTCTTGCATCAGTTGTCTAATAATATTGCTGAACCTTTGACACTTGTCACAAGCTTTGACATATATCTGGGAGTCCTTTTGCATAGTCGGTCTGTAGTATCCTGCTCGAATCAACTTATGTACCAGTGATCGTGACCCTGAGTGGTTACTGCAGATCCCTTCGTGTATTTCTCTCATGATGGAATCCGCCTTTTTAGGGCCTAAACATCTCAAGTATGGCCTAGAGAAACCCCTTTTCTATAGGACGTCTTTTATCAAGACGAATCGTGCCTATTGGACCTTCAACTTCCTTGCCGCTTCCTTTTCGTCGGGCAACGTGCCATCTTTTAGATAGGAGATTAAGGGGGTGGTCCAATTATCCATGGAACCAATCTCCTGCACTTTGATGACATCTATCAATGGAGAGCTGAATAAAGGAGAGTACTTTGTCGGGGGTGACCATGTATTCTACTGATGCTGTCTTGGTAAGATGGTTAGCTTGCTCGTTCTCTCCTTTTGGGATTTGGACTATCTTGGCCTGCAGCTCATTTATCCTTTTCTTTGGTTGCTCCAGGTACTTCTTCATCCTCTCTCCATTACATTAGTAATCTCCATTTACCTGATTTGCGACAACTTGAGAATCGCAGTGTATTACCATGTTTGCAGCTCCCATGGCTTTGGTGAGATCTAATCTTGCTATCAGGGCTTCACATTTTGCTTCGTTGTTAGTCGTAGGGAAATCAAGTGGAACCATACATTCGATCTCATCACCCTCTGGAGATTGAAGTACGACCCCTGCTCCACTAGCCTTTCTATTTGAAGACCCGTCGGTGAACACCCTCCATTTGGGGTACTCTGCCCCCTGGCCTTCTATATTGGTGAATTCCACAATGAAATCGGTGACCACTTGTCCCTTGATGGTGGTGCGTGGGCGATATTTTATATCAATTCACTCAACTCTACTGCCCATAGGGCCATACGTCCAGCAGCTTCGGGACTGCTCATCGCTCGCCTTAAGGGCTTGTCGATCAGGACGACCACCGTATGGGCTTGGAAGTACAGCTTGAGTTTACGAGCTACAATGACTAGAGCAAAGGCAAGCTTTTCTATTGGGGAGTACCTTTCTTCTGCACCATGAAGCGCCCGGCTGGCTTAGTATACGGGTCTTTGCACTTTGTCGTCTTCTCTAACCAATTCTGCGCTGACGGCGACCGAGGAAACAGCCAGGTAGAGGAACAATTCTTCTCCAGGTTGCGAGGGACTTAATAATGGTGGTGAAGAGAGGTAGGTCTTCAGGTCCTCGAATGCCTGCTGGCACTCAACCATCCATTCGAAAGACTTCTTCAGCGTGTGGGAAAATGGCAAACACTTATCCGTCACTTTAGATACAAATCTATTTAGTGCGGCGATCTTACCGTTAAGGCTTTGTACTTCTTTTACGCTTTTAGGAGGCGTCATTTCTATTATAGTCCAGATCTTGTTTGGGTTAGCCTCAATACCTCTCTGGGATACCATGTATCCTAAGAATTTACCCACTGTCACTCTGAAGGCACACTTTCTCGAGTTAAGCTTCATATTGTATGAGCAAAGAGTGTCGAAGGTTTCCCTAAGATCCTCCAAATGGTCATCTTCCCTTCGGCTTTTCACTAGCATGTCATCGACATATACCTGGACATTTCTCCCAATTTACCGTGCGAACATCTTATTCATAAGCCTCTAATATGTCACGCTCGCATTTTTTAATCTGAATGGCATGACCTTGTAACAAAAAAGGCTTTGGCTTGTTACGAACGAAGTCTTCTCTTGATCAGCTTCGTCCATTTGGATTTAGTTGTACCCGAAAAACGCATCCATGAAGCTTAACAACTGATGTTGAGCTGTAAAGTCCACCAGGACGTCGACCCGCGGGAGAGGGTAGCTATCCTTAGGGCATGCTTTGTTTAGGTCCGTGAAGTCGACGCACATCCTCCATTTTTCGTTGCTCTTTTTGACCATTACGACATTTGCCAACCAATCAGGGTAGTAGACTTCCCTAATGAACCCGCTTCTTGTAGCTTGCGGACTTCTTCTGCCACCGCCTGATCTCTCTCTTCGACGAAAACTCTTTTCTTTTGGCGGACGGGCAGAAAGGATGGTGACACATTCAACCTGTGTACCATGACTGTCGGGTCAATTCCTGGCATGTCTTCATGGCTCTAATCGAACACGTTCCTATTTTCTTTGAGGAAGGTCACGAGCGCTTGACGTATCGTTGGGTTACAAATGTGCCGATCTTGGTTGTTCACTTTGGTTGGGAGTCATCAAAAGGTACTTCTTTGAGTCTCTCGACAGGCTTCGTTTCTGCCCGTCGTTCTTCTATACTCATGGCCTGGAGGTGGTCATCCATCTCCATCATGGCTACGTAACATTCGCGTGTGGCCACCTGATCTCCTCTCAATTCCCCTATTTCATAATCAGTAGGGAATTTTATCATCAAATGGTAGGTTGAGGTCATAGCCTTCCATGAGTTGAGGGTGGGACGTCCTATAATGGCATTGTAGGCTGACGAGCAATCGACTACGAGGAATGCTACATTCTTGGTGATCTCCTGAGGATAGTCTCCAATGGTTACTACCAAAGTGACAACGCCTAAGGGAAATACCCTCATTCCTCCAAAGCCGACGAGCGGGGCGTTAGTCAGAACTAGCCGTTCTCTATCAATCCTCATCTGTTGGAATGCAGGGTAGTAGAGAATATCTGCTGAGCTGCAATTGTCGATGAGAACTTGGTTTATGTTGTAGTCTCCTGCTTGTATGGTGATGACTAGCGCGTCATCATGGGGTTGGTGAAGACGTTGTGCATCTTCTTCTGAGAATTCGATGAAAGGATTATTAACCCGCATCATTTTGGGTTCGAAACCCATTAGCTGGATGTTCTGAACCACCCTAAGGTATGTCTTCTGGGCTTTCTTCGTTGACCCAGCAGTCGCAGTGCCCCTCACAATCATCCTTATCTCTCCTAGGGGCTGCCTAGGGCGCTCGTTCTCCCGTCGGGGAACTTGATCTTGTGGCGTGTCTGTTTTCTCCTTGCTAACAAACCTCTGTAGCCTTCTTTGTCTAATAAGGGCTTCTATTTGTTTCTTCAAGTCATAGCAATTAACTGTGCCGTGGCCATGATCACGGTGAAAGCGACAATATTTGTCCTTTGGCCTCTTGTTGGGATCTCCCTTCATCTTGCTTGGAAAAGTCAGTGCTCCTTCATCTTTGATTTGCATCAATACTTGGTCGATTGGGGTAGTTAGCGGGGTGAAGCTCGTGAATTACCTTGCAGGTGGTCTGGAGCATCAATCCTCCCATCGTTCATCAGTTCTAGCCTTCTTCTATACCTTCTCCAATTGAGCGTCTTCTTGTCTTTCCCTTTTTTTAGGCTTCTCTTCTCAGGCCAATAGTGCGTCTTCCGCATTCATGTACTTGGTCTCCTTGTAAAGCACGTTTGACATGGTCTTCGGGTCGTTCTTATATAAAGAGAATAAGAACTTACCCTTCCGCAACCCATTGGTGAACGCCGCTACGAGTATCTTGTCCTCAGCTTCATCGATCAAGAGGGCTTCCTCGTTAAAGCAAGTTATCTATGACCTCAGTGTCTTGTCTCCTTACTACTTAATGTTCATCAAGCATGTGGTGGATTTCTTATACCTGTGCCCCTCGATGAAGTGCGAGGTAAATTAGGCGCTTAACTCTTTGAAAGTACTAATGGAGTTGGGCGTTAGCCTATTGAACCAAATCCTTGCGGGTCCCTTCAGCGTGGTGGGGAAGGCTCTGTACATGTTCGCATCCGGCACCCGCTAAAGGTGCATCAGGGTCTTGAAGGACTCCAAGTGATCCAAGGGGTTCTTGGACCCATCATAACTCTCAACATACAGCATACGAAACTTCTGTGGGAGTGGCAATGAATTGACGGAAGCTATGAATGGTGAGTTAGTTCGCTAGACCAAGTCATCAAGGTCATTAGACACCTGCCCCTTGAGGGCGTTCATCATGCAATCTATCTGCTCCTTCATCATCTGCATCTCAGCAGCTATGTGAGGTGGGACGGCATCGGTAATAGATGGTCGGTTGGTGTCCTAGAGTTCCGGCCTACTTGGAGCGTTGCTCTCTTCCGGCCTTTCCTGGTTCCTTTTCTCTGCGCTGGTCCCTTCTTGGACTTCCTCTTGGGTGTTAGTCCCGCATTCTTCTAGCATAGTTATTCTTCCAAATCCTGGTTTTGTTTGGTGAGGCATTCCACGGCGGCGGCCAAGGTTTGGACTTGCCTTTCGAGCGTCGTCACATGCGGTTTGTCCCTCTGAACGTTGTTGGTAGTTGCCATCGAGCGAGTGAGTACCATGCAACTCTTTGTTCGAGAAGCAATAGTATGATTTTACAAGTCACTAAACATTCCCCACAGACGGCACCAACTGATGAAGCCAAAATCATCAGTAAGCCACATAGTCCTCACGCGCTCCCTAAAAGAACCTGCACAACACAAAAGCTGAAGACCTTGAGAGGAGTATTGGTGTGGTACCAGCCAAATACCTTTCGACGATCAAGTTAGAGAAAATCTCTTATTCGCAATTCTAGAGTGCCAGAGCTGGGATGAATTATGCGTATCTTTCCTTGTGAGAGTCTTGGGGTATTTATAGTAGTGTAAGGCCGAAATTCATGCCTTGGTCAAGAGGTTCTTTCCTTCTAAGAGAGTAACTCATGGATTTTCATATCTCCTTGAGTTCTTTTCCTTAAAGGAGTCTTCTTAATTAGGGTTAAGCGTGTAGCGCAAGAATTCTCCTTACACACGCACGCTTAGAGATCATGTAAGGCTACTGACGGGAGCTTCAATTGACCTCTTCAGCTTATCCCGTCGGCCTGATACTTCGCTCGTTTCTAAAGTCGTTAGCCTGTAGGTCAACGTCGTCAGCTCTAAGGTCGTCAGCTTTGAGATGCAGCCTCCCCCCCTCCCCCCGCTGTAAACAAACCCATCAGTACCATTGGGCTCGACACCTTAATCTTGTCTACAAAACTATCCTTATCAATTACTTATATGAAAAATAAATAACTCAAAAACCCTCAAAATATCTAAAATGATTAGAATACCTTCAAAACCATTAAAATAATCAAAATATCTTTGTAATCACTCAAATAATAATAAAAAAAAACTATAAAAATGTCCTCAATTTTCAAAATATCACTAGAACCACCAAAATGATGAAAATACCCTAAAAACTTCCAAAATGATCAAAATTATCGCAAACCTCTAAAATGATTGAAAATAACTTGAAATGTCCAAATTGACCAGACTACTCATGGATCTCCAAAATGGGGGAAAAAATGATTTCAAGGTTGATTTGGTCTTTTTGGAGATTTCATAAGTGTTTTGTGGTTTTAGGGATATTTTGGTAATTTTGCAAGCTTTCGATATATTTGATTATTTTTGAGGTTCTAGAGGTAATAAGACATTATGCACATGTCACTAAATTCCAGATTTTTAGTAATTTTTTTAGTTTTCAAGAGTATTTTAGTCATGTTAGGTGTCTTATGTGTATATTTATAATTTTGAGTGTTTTAGAAGTATTTTGGTCATATTGGATGTTTCAAGGGTATTGTGGTCATTTTGGATTTCAAGGTATATTTTTTTTGATTCAAAGATTTTAGGGCTAATTAGGTCATTTCAGGGGTTTCAAGGGGTAATTCATTTTAGAGGTTTAAGGAGGAAATTTTGGAGGTTCTAATGGTATTTGAGTTATTTTGGAGTTTTCAATGGTATTTTAGGCATTTCAAGGGTATTTTGGATGTGTTCAAGAATATATGGAAAGTTTGAAGTTTTAGGGTGCATTTCGATCATTTTAGATCTTGTTAATTTTGGATGTTTTAGGGGTATTTGGTAATTTTTAGAAATTTCAAGGATGCTTTGGTTATTTTGGTGGTGCTTGATGTTAATATTGTGAAGAGGCTAAAGGAGGAAAATGCTTTACCACTTTTTTGTCGAGTAAAATATTTTATAGTGATCATAGTTGCATTGTCCTGTTCAATGAAAACAATTTCGGTTTAACTAGGATTTTACGGCACAAAAAATACCTAAAACACTGAAAATGTTTTAAGAACAATATTTTACCCTCAAACAAATGTAACCTTTATTTAAAATCGTCTTATAATTTTGATGTTATGCATTTTTGTTGCATGTATTTGAATTTCAAAGCTATTGTGTGTCCGAAATGCACATACGTTTTTTCCTATAATAATAATAATAATAATAATAATAATAATAATAATAATAATAATAATAATAATAATAATAATAAAGTTGTTGCTATATTAATCAAAGTGTGATATTTGCAAATAGAATGTACCTACATTTGCCTATGAGCCTTTAGCTCAGCGGATACTTCTGGCTATCCTGGTTGGAAGATTCCACGTTCGATCAACAGATTTTATCCTATAATTAACTAATGTAGGAAAAAAGAACATACATTTGTATATAACCAAATTTTTTTCCCTTTTGGAATCTTGAATTATTCCTAAAATGTAGAGTAGATGTCAAACTAATTATACTTTGAAATTTGTAAGATTTAATCTAAATCACAAAATAAACCCACATTGAGATTCCTTTTCCATAAAATAGAGTACTATGGAAGACTAGAAATGGAGCTAATTATGTCTTATACAATTAGGCTGAGTTTGGATACACATCCACATCTGGCGTCCAACGTTTTTGCCTTTTTTGTTTTTATACCAGCACCTCTTGCACTATTCATGGGACATGAACAACGCATTAAGGCAAGTGAACTATGTTTTCTTATATGAACAGTAATTCAAAAATTATTTTTTTATTGTTTTCAGTAATAAGTTTTTAATTTTCAGCAAAATAAGCGATATCCAAACACACACTTAGTTATAATAAAAGTTTGGAAAAATTACACTCTAATACCTTAAATTATACTCCAGATTACACTTTACACCTTAAACTATGACTCTGTTATACTTTGAATCTCATTGTCAAGCTTGCTATTAACTTAGATGGTAATCCAAAGTTTAAGATGCAAAGTGTAAGATGGTAAAGTGTAATTTCTCTTTTGTTTTTAAGGGATTGAGAATAGGGGCAATTATGTCTTTTCACATAATGTCAAGTTAATGACAAACTCAACATCAAGGTGCAAATCATAATAATGGTCATAGTTTATGGTGCAAAACATACATTCAAAAAGTTTAGCATATAAAATGTAATTTAGGTATAGTTTAGGATAGTAAAGTGTAATTTTTCCTAAAAGTTAGGAATGAAAAACAAATTTATTACTGTAATAAGAAATTTTGGCATAATTACTGTAATAAGCATAATGGATATTCACGTTGCATAAACATAAAATTTTCAACAAATTATATATATACACACACACACACACACCAATATTGGTCAATTAACAATTTTTTTTTTTTTTTAAATTTTATTGTTACAATGAAGAAGAAAGATTTGAACCTTAGACATATCCATTGAAAATAGCAGAAGATATAGATTGAGGTACAAGGTTTTTGAAGAGAGTCAAATGTAATGGGTAGCCTTCTCTTATTTTAGAATGTCTTTCTCATAAACTTCAGTTTATAATGGTAGGCTACGCTATAGATATCCCTTCTTTGCCCACTATATTATTTATTCAAGAGTTGAGATCAAAATTTTGACTTACCTATAAGAACAAAAATGATCAAATGTTAATCACACAATTTTGAGGCTGGTTATAAATTCTCAACAAATCAATTAAGATTGACAATATATATATATATATATATATATATATATATATTCTTTTCCACCATTCTATAATATTTAAAGTCATATTTTTTGTAACACCTTTAATTGACATGTCCTATTTTGCTTCTATAATATCATTTTAAGCTTGCTCCCCCCCCCCTCTCCCCTCAACTTGAATCAAATCACTCTTTTTACCAATGCATTAATTATCTTTCGCCTAGGACGAAACAATCTCAAGTGTCTATCCCTTGTCTTTTCATCAATACAAGGCACATAATTTCTAAGAAATATCTCATTTCAAAACATATTTATGCGCACCCAGAATGGTCTCCACCAAAGTAATGGGGTCACAATTTATTTATAAGTGGGTCAACTCTTAATCCTACGACTTAGGCCCAAAACATGTCTTGATTCCTCTGTGTTTCCCCTAGTGTTTCTTAGTGTTTTCCCTCTCTCTCACACTCTTACACCTCCCCCCCCCCCCCAGATTTTTCCCAACCCCCTTGCCTTTACCCACTTCCCTTTTTTTAGTCTCTTGTTAGTGGGATGATCATCATTGTACCCCACTTCGTACATGTTCCTATGTTCATCATAATTCCAAGGGATCCTCACGACTTTAGAGGATTCCCTTGGAATTTGTTCCAAAGGTAGAATGGTGTTCGGGAATGGTTTCCCAATAGCACTACCAATCCTCGGTTACTGTCCTCACTAGATTCGTGTCTCACCCTGACTACAACATTATAGGTCATGGTTTAGCCGACCATTCAAAACCTCCCTAGTTGTCATCTCCTTGGGCAAGGTCTTAATCTCGGGGTTAAGCCCATCGCAACAAGGCCCAGGCTTGATTATCTCTCTGTGTACCAAGTTTAATTCAACTGATGGGCCTTAGGCTTTATGTTGGGTTTTGATCAAGTGGGAAAACATGGTCACCTGGGCCCAACTCACCCACAATATCTTTTCTTGTATTTCCTTTTATCTATCATAACATTCTCACTCAATTACTCTTAGTTTATGAACATGTTTCTTTGTAACAGTCCATCATTTAGACCCAAGATCTTACAATAGTCTTATAACATTTTATTTTCCTATATTAATAGGTATTCTACAATCACACAATATTCTCATTGCTCTTTTCTTCCTTCTTCATCCTTCATGCTCTTATCATATAATTCTCATCCTCTTTAATTTCTTCAACCTTGTGATTTATTGATTCAAGATATCAAAAACTCTTACTCTTTGGTATCTGTCTATTCCTCATGGCTATGATCACCCTGAATGGCGACGAGGGCTCTCCACATGTATGGATTGGGTGGAAGGAAATGAGCATGTGTGGTCCCACCTCCCACCCTTATTCCCTTTTTGAGAATGATGCACGGTTTTTTTAAGATTTGAAAGTTTGGTGACATGTGGGGAAAGTGTTAGGCACGCCACAACGCCTATCGTGAGATAGTCCTTTGTTTTGATAAACTCTTAATTTTTGGTCATTGGTAAATAAAATCAAGCTATTGGCTTTAGCTTTCAAGGCTTTAAAGAATTTGGGCTTTGAGGTTTGATTTTGGAAAGGTGTGTGGTCTTCACCAATGTTTTGCTAGCACATTGGAATTATTACCAAATTTCAATAACAAAAATTCAATAGCATTTCGCCTTATTTTCGTGGTGGAAATTTGGCAACATTTTGGATTAGGATTTCATGGCCTTTAGAACATGATCCTCACGAAGCTTTCGTAGTGAAACTATTCCAAGAAGTTGATATATTTTCATGACAAAAATCTAGTAGAGTTTTGAGTTAGGTGAGCGATGGTGCACCAGTTAGGTTTCGCGTTAGTGTATACGACATGCACCAATATGGTCAGTCTAAGGCATGCTGAGACGCACCTAAGTAGTGTGCGTCATATACATGGTGAAACTGCATGTCACTAGCTAACATGGATAGGCACAATAACACACGTAGTGGATCATGCATCCAATAAAGCATGGATATGCATCTACATCATAAGCATTGAATGTATACTCACATTCCAAGGTTAAGAAGCATTCATGATTAGGGAGGGGTTGCCACCTAATCATGCATGTCCATCATCCAAAGTGCATGAAAAATCTTTACAATATATAGCATCCATAATATATCAACACATAGTGGAAATGTATACATGTCCACACCCAGAAAATGTGGCCAAAGCAAGGTACAGAAAAGTAGACATATTCACACCCAAAAGGTGTGGCCCAAAGTAAGGAACAAAAAGGAATCCTAATCTAGGAAAGCGACTAGGCATGGTTCTAAAGGAAAGGGTAGGGGAAAGAGTGGACTTCACGGAAGGGCTAACCCTTAAAATCTACTCATTAATGCCCTTTTTCCTTGCGGCTTGGAAGTAGGGTGCATGCTTCATCCACCACATGCAACATAGACAAACTCCACACACAAAAATAAAAAAAAAAAAAAAAAAATTAAAAAAAAAAAACAAAACAAAACAGAACAAAAAAAACAAACAAAGGGAGATGGGAATAAAAGCAAGCAAACAAAGAAAGAAGAGAAAGCATGCTAACGAACAAAGAAATAAGGAGACACATATAGACATATGTAACAAATGTAGGTTAGGATTGTGACTGTAGATCCATTAAATTGAATTATGAATGACACATGTGCTAAACAAGAAAAGCTCCCAAAAGTGGATCTCGAGGTTTCATGTATATAGATAGATGCAAACTCGCACGAAACCCTATCCTAGAGCGATGCTTGGTGACACAAACAAGCAAGCAAGAAAACATGCATAATCAAGACATGCAAGTAAGCGAGGGTGCAACCAACACGTTGAAATCATACATGAGAGCGTAAATCAAGCAAGGCTTTAAGTACAAAGAAGGCAAAGCATGTTATCATCACATACAGGGATAAAGGTTATACTTTCCATAATGCACATACAAGGCTAACATGAGAAACCTTAACATGCAAAGCTAAGCAAGAGAAAGAGTCTAGGTATAAGCATGACAATATCATCATCATATGATCTTAAACAAGTTATATCACCCACACAAGCAACAATGGGAAAAGAATCAACAAAACATAGATAAGAAAAGGCACCAGAGGTGCAACTAAACAAGAAAGAGAAACATCATGCATAAGAGAACATGGTAACAGATATAAGCCTTAACATGCCAATAACATGAATCAAACAACATAAACATATCAAGATCGAAGAAACATGCTCAAAGTTGCAAAGAAACTAGACTTAAGCAAAGCAAGCATGGATCTAAAAAGGAAGAATAGATTTTGTTAGGACATATTTGATTCATGTTAGGAACATATGTCATTTAGAATTGGCTAATCCTTTGACAAAACACATTTTACTTGTATTTGGGTAGATCTAGGATGTGTTTTATACTTCAAAGAACCAAAGTTCAAGTCTAGTATTGAAGCCATGCAAATCTGTCCAAGAAACAAAGGAAGAAGTGTTGATTCATTAAAGCTCAATAGTTGCTCAACAGATACTATCTATCGAGGCTTGACTGATAGCTCGACAGCTATATTTATCGAGAATTACGAAATCATAATTTTTAGATCTGATTTTCAACCCATGCTGACATATATGTGTAGGGTTTCTTTTCTCACAACCCTAGACATATATAAAGCTTATTTTAAAGGTCGTCGCATAGGAGAATACATGCAAAAGGTGATCAATGCCTTATTCTCTCAAAAAGAAACTACTGCTTCTTTGCGCCTTAAGGTTTTGTAACCAAGTGCTTTTTGATCTTCATTGTTGATGAAGTGAAGAATTTTGCAGCCAGCATCTTGTTCAAGTTGGTGATTTAGTTACGTACTGGGAGCCGTGCATTATTGGTTAGTCATGTACAGGGATCCGTGCAAAAGAGTAGCGTTCATATATTGAAGAGTTCAAAGGTTCTGAAGTAGTAGAAGGTTTCTACTGTAAGTTCATCTACGAGGATTGTAGAGTCTAAGGACAAAGGTTTTATACTAAATCTGAAACTTCTCTTTATTATAGTGGATTGTTTTTCGGGAAGGTTTCCCCCTAGGTTTTTTTTATTGTGAAACTAGTTTGTTTCATTAGTTTTCCTAGTCTATCATATCTTGTTTTATTTACTTTTCCACTGTACATGATATTGATATTATTTTATTTTAACAAGGTTTATTCATAATAAATATAATTAACAATTTGGGTTTAAAACTTGTTAATTCTATCAACGGGGTCTAAATTTCCCAACAAGTGGTACATTCTAATTGGATTAATTTCCTGAGTGTGAGCCTTGACCCGCGTTGTCATGGATTGTGGACAATCTTTTTTAATTCCTCCTCTATTTGATGGTACTAAGTATGCGTACTAGAAAGTTCGTATGAAAGTTTTTTTGCAAACTCTAGGTGAAAAAGTATGGCAAGCTATTGAAGTTGACTGGATTAAGCCAAATGAAGCACCGGTGGATTGGGCTGAAGCAACAATCATAGCCGCAAATTTCAATAGTAAGGCCTTGAAGTAGCTATGGAAGTAAAGACTGTGAAGCTTCAAAGACTCACTAGTAGTTTTGAGGAATTAAGGATGGAGGGGGATGAGACCTTTAATGAGTTCTATGCTAAACTTAAGGATATTATGAATTCTACCTTCAACCTTGTAGAATCTATAGCAAAATCCAAAATTGTTAGGAAAATCCTTAGGTCCTTACCTAAAAGATTCCATGCTAAGATCACTGCCATTGAAGAAGTGAAGGACATTGATCAAATTCCTTTGACTAAGGCTGTAGGGAACCTTCAAACCTATGAGATGGGATTAGGTTTAATGGGAATAGGTGGAAAGAGTAAAGACTTGGCTCTTAAGGGTATAGAGGAAGAGATTGATGACTCTAAAGATGAAGATGAATATGAGGATCTAACCTCTATAACTGATGAGATTATCAAGCTTTTTCAATTTAGAAAAAAGGATAAAGACAAACCTCTTAGGAAATCTAAATCGTTTAGGAAGGATAAGAATGAGAAACCCTTTATCCAATGCCATGAGTGCAAAAGTTTTGGTTATATGAGGATAGAGTGCCCAAACTATCTTATAAAGGAAAAGACCAAGAATTCAAAAGATTAAAGGTTCGTTGCTACCTGGAGTGATATTGAGAATGGCTCTTCTGATGAGTATATGGATGAATGTGGTCATTTTATGGCTTTTGCTAACACAACCATTAAGGTGATTGTGGAGAGTGCTAGTGACAGTGAGGATTCTTCTGATGATGAAGTATCCAAGAAGATGACCATTTAATAAGCCTTTGATAAGCTATGTACTGAATTTATAAAATCTGAAAAGACTTCTCATCATTGTAGAAAAGAGCTTAATGAGGTAAAAACTAAAAAAGCTGAATTGTTAGTCAAATTAAATGAGACTACAAGGTTAGTTGAGACTCTTATTGTGGAGAACACCTCATTAGAAGAGAAGGTCAAGAATCTCGAGGTTAAGCTTAGTCAAGCTAGAACTAAAATAGAGAGGATTTCTAGTGCAAAGCTTGATGAGGTATTGAGTGCTCAAAAGCCTAGTTCTGATAAGACTAGCTTAGGATATGCTGTTTCCTTCGGCCCTTTCTCTTCCATGGCTTCCAGAACAAGGACTGTCATTGTACCCCAATCTAAGAAAGGTGATAAAGGTATGAAATCCAAAACTGATTTGGCTAATTCTAAATCCTTTGTTAGACCTCATGTTTGTCACCATTATGGTGTTTCTGAACACATTCGTCCTAATTTCTTTAAGATGTATCCTTAAAAGCAAGTGTCCAAACGGTCATAGGTTTTCTTTCAAGGACCTATACCTTTGTTTGGAGAGCTATTAAAAGCCTTGAGCTTTTTAACTCAATTTCAAGAGAATCTTAATTCATCTATGTCCTTTAGTAGACATACTAGGACACATGCATTTTCATCTTCACAGCCAAAGACTCGGGCTGTATAGGTGAGAAAGGAGCCTAAGACTTAATCGTTTTTTCTATTTGTCCTCTACTTTAATTCTTTCTATCTAAAGTAAAACTCTCTTTGCTTGATTTCTTATTTGCTTTTGGAATCATGCTTTCATGCATATGCATCTTTCTTTCATGCTTTCACGTTGTTTGTCTGTTATGTTTAATTATTTAGATTTTATTTTGTTCTGTTTTCAAAAAAAAAAAAAAAATTCAAAAAAATGCAAAAATAGTGTGTGTTTGTGTACATTGGTACTTGTGTACCTTGGATGGCCATTAAAGCAAAATTTTATAAACTTTGTATTTGTTGTAACTTAGATAAGCATCTTTATGCACAACTAAGCAAGTGAGCTTTTGGGCTCGTATTTCTGTTCAGTAAGATTAAGTAATCTTTTGTGCTTAACACTCGTATCACTCTCTTTGACGGGTAGTACTAGAAAATCCTAAGAGAAGGGCATAAATAACCATCTCACCATTGTCGCCCGCCAGCCATAAAATGACATCTTTATGCTTCGGCATAGCAAAAGTGCAATGTCAAAAGCTAAACATAATTGGGTATTTTTTTTCTCTCTCTCTTATATGCCCATGTATGATATACTCAAAAGAAAATATGAAAAGAAAATTAGAAGCAAAAAGATTCAAAATGCTTTATATATGATTGCAAGTGTGTCTTCTAGGAGATATAGGAGTTATAGGATTTACCTTGAAGGTGATAGTCCCCATCAAACAGTTATGATCGTGTGTTAAATTGATTTGCTCATATTTCAAATCATCATAACATGTAGATACTTATGCAATCTTGCGATATTTTTCAGACACAACACACAATATTCTTTGCTATTTTTGATACATGTACATGTATAAAATGATTTAGCCATCATAAGGAATACTTGTGTTAATATATGCTTACTAAATTGTCTTAACTTGTTTTTGAAATATAAAATTTGTTAGATTTGTTCAGTGTGTGTGTGAGTTTTGGATCTATATGCTTGACATTTTTCTTGTTGAGAGATGCTTTTGAGAGCTTAAAATGTTGTTTGGATCTTTGGTTAAGTAGCATGCTTGATTGCATTCATTTATGTGTTTTTCTCCTTTATGAAAAAATGTTTTTAAGCAATCTCGACAGCTTTTTGATACCTCTCAACAGCTAGCTATCCATCGAGACCCTCTTTCTTCTAGTTTCGACAGAAGTTAACACAATATCGATCCATCAAGATTTCTGGACTTTGTCTCGATAGCTTCTCGACAGATTCTTGATCTATCGAGAAAGTTTCTGTCTATTTGATAGCTATTCGATCCATCTAGATTGGCTTCTGCTTGATAGTTGATCGACAGCTTCTCGATTTGTCAAGATCCTCTTGCATGCATTATTTTTTCACATGTTTTGCATGTTTTTATTATCTTGTCATCCATAGCATCTTGTTTCATTACATTCATGCATTTATATAGATTTCTTTTGCCTCGTTAATCATCTTTATGTTTCTCAGGTGACGCTTTATAGTTTCCAGTGATGGTAATATGCATGTACATAACGAAAAATTAACAGATCTACTTCAATCTTAATTGATAACATATATTATGTAAATTTCAGAATTCAAGAACAAGAGAGTATACCTTGGTGCGGTGAAATTCGAAACAAGAATAAGAAGTTCTGGAGAATATTTTTATTCTTCACCCCAATTCCACTTTATGACCAAAAAGTGTGGTCTCTTAATCAATTTCAAAAGAGAATGATAGAGTGTCTCACTCTCATATACACACCATTTCACATTGATATCTCTCTTTTTCATACATATAAATTTTGTATGTTTCTCTCCTTATAACTGATTATCTAATTGGGCTAGCCTTTTGGACCTTTTCAATTGGCCTTTAGTATGTGACTTGGAGTGGGACCAAAAGGGACTAAAAAGACACTAGCTCCAATGCGCCTTGGGGCTTTTCTATCAACTCTTGTCAAGTCCAAAGTTACCATTAATTATATTTAATACCTCTATATAAATATAATTGCACTCTAGGTCTTATTTATAAATTATATCCCAAGACTTTATTATACATGCAACCCCTTCATAAAATATTTGTAGTAATACAAAGTCATGAATGTAGACTACCACTTTGTAAATTACTACATCTTATCCTTGAGTACCCGATTTAATATTTTAAAGTTATTCATCATATATTTATGAAACCTACTTTCATAAATATACACTTTAGTAACTTCTTACCAAAGTGGTTAGGCCTAACTCTCTGAATAACTGAACCTATTAAACTTATCTCAAGGAAATATTTTAAATCTCCATTAAGAGACTATGAATTCTATCTTGAGAATATATGTTCCATCAACACTAAATGTGGCTGCCCAACATACTGAGGTTTTGATCATTACTTTAGATCTTACTCCTAATATATCAAAGCAACCTACATTTCATGAACATGTCCATTATCCTTTCAGGATTAAGAGTTTATGTAAATAGAAGTCGTGAGATTTATTATTCATTTGACAGTTGTTAGGAGAATAATAAATCTCACAGCAGTCCAGTTCAATATATCTTAACTCTTAAAACATATCAACATATCAACTAGAAGTCTGCACTTCCATGATCAAGACAAATCATCATAGTTGATAAGTTATAGTCTTTGCAGATGAAATGCCCAATTTCATGACCGACTACGAACTATAATTCTGAGTTTACAAAAAACTTGTGATTTATATCTCCTGTGACTTTTCACATAAATCACATACTATGAATCTCATGGACTATATGATAATGTTCGAATATTCATGTTACTATTATTTTAGATAAAAATAAAACAACTTTATTAATCACAATATTAAGTCATACACAATGTCATACATAATATCATACATAGCATCATACAATAGAATTTAAGGGCACTAATCCTAACATCAAGTACCCTTCGTCAATCATGACAAAAAGGGGGAGAATTTGTGCTTTCTTTTTAAAGATTCTACAAGTTAGGGGGAGAAATGCATGCCCTTGTAAGGGGGAGTGCTTATCTCCTTGCTGCTGTAAGAGCTTCTTTTAGCTTCTTCTTCTTATACACTGGTCTTGTATCCACGTTTACATACATTGTGTTTATCTTTGATAAATATAAATATATATATATATATATATATGATAATGATGATGTTGTATTCTTCACCTATCTCTATATGTGTTATTTCTTTTCTCTTTTTATGCACATGCTTCTTATTACTTGTATGCAATCTTATTTCTGTTTCACATTAAGATGTCGTGATGAGTTTGTTTAAAGTGTTTCAGAAATATTGGTTGTCAAAGTCTTCTTGCCACGAACTCTCTTCTTGCAAAATTTTTCAAGAGTTTGTGATAGGAAAGATTTTATTGTATTCAACAAGTGAGTATAAGTTGAGTTATTTATGACTTCTCTCATATGTTCATTTGTTTGTTGTGGTTTTGTCACGGATTGCCAAAGGGGGAGATTGGTAGGACATATGTGATTCATGTTAGGAACATATGTCATTTAGAATTGGCTAATCCTTTGACAAAACGCACTTTACTTGTATTTGGGTAAATCTAGGATGTGTTTAGTACTTTAAAGAACAAGAGTTCAAGTCTAGTATTGAAGCCATGCAAATCTGTCCAAAAAAAAAGTGAAGAAGTGCTAATTCATTAAAGCTCAATAGCTGCTCAACAAATGCTATCTATCGAGGCTCGACAGATAGCTCGATAGCTACATCTATCGAGAATTACAAAATCAGAATTTTTAGATTTGATTTTCGGCCCATGCTGACATGTATGTGTAGGGTTTCTTTTCTCACAACCCTAGACATATATAAAGCTTATTTTAAAAGTCATCACATAGGAGAATACAAGGAGAACACAAGGGGAACACATGCATAAGGTGACCGATGCTTTATTCTCTCAAAAAGAAGCTACTGCGTCTTTGTGCCTTGGGGTTTAGTAACCAAGTGCTTCTTGATCTTCATTGTTGATGAAGTGAAGAACTTTACAACCAACATCTTATTCAAGTTGGTGAGTTAGTCATGTACTGGGAGCCACGCATCATTGGTTAGTCATGTACTGGGATTCATGAAAAAGGGTGGCGTTCATATATTGAAGAGTTCAAAGGTTCTAAAGTGATAGAAGGTTTCTACTGTTAGTTCATCTATGAGGATTGTAGAGTGTAGGGACAAAGGTTTTGTGCTAGATCTGAAACTTCTCTTTATTATAGTGTATTGCTTTTCGGGAAGGTTTCCCTCTAGGTTTTTTACAGTGAAACTTGTTTGTTTTATTGGTTTTCTTGGGTCATCATATCTTATCTTATTTACTTTTACGCTATGCATGATATTGACATGATATTGATGTTAGTTTGTTTTAACAAAGTTTATTCATAATAAATCTAATTAACAACTTGGGTTTAAAACTTATTAATTCTATCAATCAGGGTCTAAATTATGGACTTATTCACTATTCAAGGACAAGATAAATAATGTATGTCATTGATGAATTTTCAAGTTTGAAAACTAACTTCAAGGACTTTTAAACTAGTGTAAAACTGTAGGAAAAAATAAATAATGAATGTCATTGATTATTTTTCAAGTTTGAAAACTAACTTCAAATTAACTCTCTATTTAAAGAAAAAACAACTTCAAATTAATTCACAACATCGACAAAATATAATGGGCTTATCCACTATTCCCCATCCATTTCCTCAACACCCAAACAAACACACATCAACAACAACTTAAAACAAAACTAATTCCAACACTAATCAAAACCATATAACTTGCAAAATTTTCTCAGGAACCAAACAGAATAATAGGGAGAGAGAAAAAGAGAGTGAGACCAAAGTGCTTGTAGGAGTTGAGGTTGTAGAGATTGTTAAGCTCCTTGCTGAACTGAGCTCTAGCTATTCAAACACTACTTTCACTGACCACAAAATCCAATACCAATTCAAACACCCAAAAAAAAAAAACACAATAAATTAACCAAATAGATCTCAGAAAATTATCCAAAAACACAATAATTTAAACACAATAAATTAATACCAATTCAAATACACAATGAATTAACTAAATTCATAAAATCACAGAACTAGAAAAAAAAAAATCCAAACCTTGAGAGGGATGCAACCGAGAGAGAGGGAGAGTACCTTTGGATTGGGAGATGGAGATGGAACATTCCTTTCACAATGAGTATAGATCAATCAACAAAAAAAATTTAAAAAAAAAAAATCTTACATATCGGAATGATTTTCTTGGCGCAAAGCTGAGTGATGTGGGTGGTGATGGTGGTTTTATGGATGATGAAGATGTTGGCATAAGGGCAGAGGGTGGTTTTGTCTTTGAGAACAATGCGGTCGAGCTCAGGGACATAGAGGGTGGTTGGTGGTGGAGCAAGACAGGACGTCAACGTAAAATTCGTTGCTAGAGAGGATGGAGAGTTTAAGGATTTGGGATTCGATTTCGGATTAAGAGTTTAGAGAGAGTGAGAGTTTTGAATAGAGAGGGAGTGAGAGTGAGAATGATAAGTGGGAAAAGTGACAAGTGAAAACCTAATAAGTGGGAAGCCAAAAAAAATAGAGGGAAATTTTGGGGGAAATTTAAAGGTTTATTACGGTGGTCTAACTAACTGCTATAACTAAGAAAAAGCGCCACAAAAAGGAGTACCTATTGCAGTGGTCATCCCAACGCCTCTGTAACTTACATATTGCGCCGGTTTTCTATACCGCCGCTATAATGTCTGTGCAAAATGATATATTTATTGCGGCGGGATTTTGGAGCACCACTATATCTAAGTTAACACTGCTAAAACATATATATTGTGGTGGTTTTATGTCCCGTTATTGTAGCATGCCGCAAAAGTCTAAAGCTACTACGGTGGTCCCAAAAAATGCTGCAATATACTTTACATATAGCGGTGTTCCCAAAAAACACCACAATATGCAACATATAGTGGTAGTTTTTGCACCCGTTGCAAAAAAAACCGCTACAATCATACAGATTTCTTGTAGTGTGAAGCCTCTGCATACAACTGTAGGATCACACTTAATTCATTAATATCATTAGTGGCGGCCATACAAAAAAGAAGAGAGTCGTCAACAAATAGTAAATGGGATATGGTTGGCACCCTTTTACATTTTTTTTTTAAAAATTTGTTTTTAGGGTTCATTTTCATTGAACCAATAAATACTTATCAAGCTAACATATTCCCACTCCCCTTTGCACTAATGTTTTGGTCAGTTGGGTTTGTACATAAGAATGGGAAATTAAAGGTTCATAAAAAAAAAAAAAAAAAAAAAAAAAAAAAAAAAGAGAGAGAGAAATTAGAGGATAAACTTGCTAAAAGTTTACATCTTTCCTTCCCTCTACTTTTTTTTATTTTTTTATTTTTTTTATGTACATATTCACATTATAGTAGTTGGGTTTGCACTTTCCACTTTCTAAATTATAGCATGTTTTAATTTTTATTAATACTACCCACCCCTTAGCATCCCTTTTCTTTTTCCATAACCCTGATCTATCTTTCTCTCTTTCTCCCTTTTTAGTCTCAATTATCAATGGGTTAGGCAATGGGTGGGTGGGGTTTCTATTCTTGTTGTTCTTTAGACGAGTCGTTTGCTATTTTCATTTCTGTTTTTTTTTTTAAATTAATGTTTTTAAAATTAATAAATAAATAATAAAATTAAATATTAAATTAAGGGTAGGTTAACGGCAAGAATGGATGGAATGTTAACAAAGGACTAAGTTGAGGAGGATTGAAACTTAGAGGACTAAAATGACAGAATGCAAATTTAGAGGATTGAAATAAAAAATGGTGAAATTTAGAGGGTGGGTTTTGCATTTTGACCTATATTATTTGTACAAAATATTTTTCAAAAACTAATTTCCATGTATCTAATTTTTTATTTCTAAAACGTTAACATTGGAATTAAAATTAAAATGGGATACTATCCTTTAGATAGTCAGTGTAGGGTGCTTAACACTTTCCTTGCCCGTAATTGAACTTCCAAGTCAAAGAATCTTTTATTCGAGACTTTGGTTTACCTTAATTAATTAATTACTCCTGAATCGGTTTTTAGTAAATTAAGTAACTAAAAAGAATTAAACAAAAAGGTGACCAGTCATATCTAATATATTAGGTTTTAGATCTTTGTAAACTAAATTGTTTAACCTAATTAATTAACCAAGTGAATACTTAAGTTTATTATTCAGATCTAGGTTAAAACAAAACAATCAAATCATGCAAAGCAGTGGAAAAGTAAATAACACAATGATATGATGACCTAGGAAAACCAAACCGGTAAAAAATCTGGGGAGGATTTGACCTAGATATTCTCAAGATGAAAAGAAAATCCACTCAAAAGACTTAGACCACTAACATTTTATTGCTACCACATGTAGAACTTACTGACATGACCACGTGCAAGCTCTGAATCCACGGACAACTTCTTTCTTTGACCTTTGCAACACAAGCACCCACACTTGTGACTTTGAGACTTCACTCAAAGGTTTATCAACATAAACTCTCCTATTCATGACTCGAAGACCACCGTTGAAAATTTAGATCATCAGCACCTTTGATGACTAGAGAAGGTAGTAACTTCTACAACATCGGATCTTGAGATTCTTAAAGGAATAACACCAGTAGAAGATATGAGAGAGCTTTTTAGGTACAAAATCCTAGATACAAAAGAGGCACACTTTTCCCTCTCTAAAAGCCTAATAAAAACGGGCTTAAGGTTTCCTTTTTATACTAGAAGAAGTAGATCTGAAACCCTAATCCTTTTTGGGCTTAATGAAACTTCTGTAGATACGACTCTCGATCGATCGAACCTATCTCTTAATCGATCGAACCAGACAGATTTTGAATTCTTCTTTCTATAGCTTGTATATTCTTGAATCTTGACTTGATTCACCTTGAGAATTGTCTAATAATACCTATAGAGTCTAGGATCTATATCTAGACAAGTTTGTGTTCATGATTTGCCAATTGTTCTAAACTTTTAGAACCTAACAATCTCCCATTTTGGCAATTCTTGACAAAAATGCCCAATTACATCAAAAATTCTAATTTAAGACTCCTAACCTAGAAGTTGCAAGAAGAGGTAGAACGTCTTGATCAGAATGTATCTGTCTTTCCTGAAAACACTCAAAAGAACACATCATCGCATGTGTAGAAAGAAAGACATATAAACAATATGAAACACAAATATAAAAACAAAAGTAAACTAACTCTCCCCCTAAGTTAGATACATCAAAAACTTTTATTTTCTCCCCCTTTCAAAAACAATATCAGCTCCCCTTAAATAAAACAGTTAAAAACCTTTTAAAATAGATTTCCCGCATTTCACTTATTTCTCCCTCTTTTTGTCACGTATTGACAAAGACAACCTAATTAGAAGCTAGACAGAAAACATACGCAATAGAGAATAAGAGAAAATAGATAATTAAGGGAACACAAAACAATTCAACTCTATAGAAAATAGAGACAACTCCCCCTATGAAGAGCAACAACTCCCCCTATAAACAAGATAGGTTTTAAAAATAGCTTTCTCCCCCTATAAAGATAGGAAAAAACAACACAGGTTTTGGGAAAACAATTTTGGGTAAAATTTAGGAGGTTGAGAAAACTAAAAAAAAAAAAAAACTAAGTTGAGAATACACATGAACAAAACTATTCTCTCTTTCAATAAATGCAAACCTGACACTATGTGACCATAAACAAATGCAAGAGTAGAGAAGATATTTGCACATTATTATCCATCATATCTCAAAAAATATATTTTCAATTTTTAGCATTCCACACATCAAGAAAAATAGCATATGCTAAAATGTACAAAGGACTCAAAAGCTAATCAATTAATTTTTAGATCAAGTTGAGTACCCAATTTAGCAAAATGTATGCATGTGTGAAAACAATAAGAGATATGATTGCAAAACTACAATATGGATAAGAAAACAATGGAATGCACATGAATCCTATCATAAATGATGCATGAAAAAAAGCAAATTGGTCAAAAAATTAAAAAACTAAAAATTTTTCAATTTTGATCGGTTGAGCATTGATTGAACATCAATCGAACTAGGCAGAAGGTCAGGTTTTGAGAACTTACCTTTTTTGATTGATCGAAAAATAGATTCGATCAATCCAAAACTTTAAAAAAAAAAAAAAAAGCATATTTGATTGATCGGGTACCAATCGAATAGAGCAAGCCCAAGAGTTAGCCTTTAAAACCTTGCACTTTTAACTGATCGAAAATCACACTCGATCGATCGAGACTCTAAAAAACAGAATTTTTGAAAAACTAGAAATTTTTTTGTAGAATCTTTTTTCAAAAGATTTTTCATGACATGAAATGCGTGAGAATGATTCCAAAAGTTTTTCAAAATACATTTTCTTCTAATTTAGTTATCAAAAAATAAATTTTTAGATTTTCCTTCTCAAAAATTTAAACCAACCCAAAAATAATTTTGCATTAAACATCATAGAGTGCATAGTCTTAAATGGCCACACTAGTTCACACACAATTTCATGTACAAAGTTTAGCAAAGATTTACTTATGATGTGTGTGCAACTAGTAATTGTATGAGATACATAAAAGGTGATATGTAGATAGTAATCAATCAAAAGTTCTAAATTATTCATCACATAAATTTGTGAGTGACTATCACCTAAAGAGTTACATCATATAACTCCCACATCTCCTAGAAAACAAGCTTGCAATCATGTTTTTTTTTTTTTTTTTGCCTTATTTTATTATTTTTCTTTTCTTCTTCTTTTAATGCTACAACTTATTTTCTTTTTGTGCATGTGCTACACTTTCTTGAGCACACAATCTTATGATATGTACTAACGTGTTCATGATTGTCTAGTAAACAGTGGTGAGATAGGTATTTATGCCTTTCTCTTCGGATTTTTTAGTCCTTACAATCAAAAGAATGTGACTACAAAATCAAGAGCATTTGACTAGCCACTATAAACACTCACACAAATAAGCACTGCATAGTACAAACTAGCAAAGTGCATAAATATAAGCTCCTCCAAGCTAAACAAGGTACATAATCATGAAATACAAATTTTATAAGCCAACCTCAACTACACATTTATGGTGTGTAATACAAAAAAAATATTCTCGGTTTTTCAAAGTTTTAATGACCAAAAATAAAAGCACACATTATGCTAAATGATTAAAAATGCAAATGCAATGCATGACAGTGCTTAACTAAGCTATAGAGGGTACAAAAACAAGAAATATCAATTTCTTAATTAAGCCATGAGTACATGTACAAACTAGTACGTACTAATACAAAATCATATTTAGCTCAAAATAATCATGCACTTAGTTGAGCAATACATACTATTCAAGTTTCTCCACAATGTCGAGCATGTTCTAAATCAAGAGAGAGATATCATAATTCATGTAATCCTCAAGAAAAATAAAACTAGACACAAAATAAAATACTTTTGTCCTTTTTTTTTAAATTTTAATGTTTTGGATTGTTTTTAATGAAAAACAACCTAAAAAACAAAACAACCAAAAACAGTAACAAAACGTGTCCACAAACAATTGAAATAATTAAATCAGGGACAAGTGAACAACACTCACCTTAGCAAGTCTTTTCTCATCCATATAGCACGAGTCTTCAGTTTTGTAGGTGAAAAACCATGATAAGCAGAGTGTATTTGAGAGATTACACCAATCTTTTGGGAAAGACTAAAATCCTACGAATTGCTTTCACAAGCCTCAAAAAGATCAATTGAAATAATAGTGTCGCTTTTATTCAAAACATCAAAATAAAAAATTGTAAGACACTTAAAATTATCCATGATAACAGGAATCAAGGATCAACTCTAGGTATAATAACCTAAATCAAGAGCTAATCTGCTTTAATATCACTTATTAGGTTTTAGATCCTTGTAAACTAGATTGTTTAACCTAATTAATTTACCAAGTGAATACTTAGGTTTATTATTCAGATCTAGGTTAAAACAAAACAATCATATCATGCAAAGTAGCAGAAAAGTAAATAATACAACGATATGATAACCCAGGAAAACCAAACTGGTAAAAAAACTGGGGAGGATTTAGCCTAACTATCCTCAAGGTAAAAAGAAAATCCATTAAAAAGAATTGAAATTTGCAATAAGACTTAGACCATTGACATCCTATTGCTACCACATGTCGAACTTACTAATACGACCACGTGCAAGTTCCAAATCCACTGACTACTTATTTCTTTTACCTTTGCCATACAAGCACCCACACTTATGACTTTGAGACTCCACTCAAAGGTTTACCAACTCAAACTCTCCTGTTTGTGACTCCAAGACCACCTTTGAAGGTTTAGATCATTAGCAACTTTGATGACTAGAGAAGGCAGCAAATTTTACAATATTGGATCTTGAGATTCTTTAAGAAATAACACCGATAGAAGATATGACAGAGCTTTTTGGGTACAAAACTCTAGATACAAAAGAGGCACACTCTTGTCTCTGAAAAGCCTAATAAAAACGTGCTTAGTGTTTCCTTTATATACTAGAAGAAGTAGATCTGAAACCCTAATCCTTTTTGGGCTTGAAATACTGTTTAGGCTTAATTAAACTTTTGCAAATACGACTCTTAATTGATCGAGCCTGTCTCTCGATCGGTTAAACCAGGCAGATTCTGAATTATTTTTTCTACAGCTTGTATGTTCTTGAATCTTGACTTGAATCACCTTAAGCATTGTCTATTATTACCTATAGACTCTAGGATCTATATCTAGACAAGTTTGTGTTCAAAATTTGCCAATTATTCTAAACTTTTAGAACCTAACATAATACAAAACCAATACTTGGTGATGACTCCTTAGAATAAAAATAAGAAAAAAGACTCACACAAACACACCTCACCCTAAAAATACAATTACATAAATGAGTCACGTCGCCAAGAACCCAATGTATGACACGAACTCTAGGAAAGCAAGAGTTTGGCGTCCACAACACATCACACTCATATTCACCATCTCTTTCAATATCCAATATATGCATGCCTAGATAAAAGGTTTCATCATGTTTTTGGATGTTTTACTTTGTAATCAAATGTTTTGGATGATATAAACTCTTGAATGATATGATATGATCATTGCCCACTACAGTCTGGAAGACTAATTTCACCAGGTAGGTTGGGTCTAACACCTTCCCAATCCTGTTACCTAATCTCTAAACTTAGATCATGGGTTAGAAACTAGGAATCAAAGCTTTTTACTTTTGTTTTAGATTGTATCTAGGATCAAAATGATGTAATTTTTGGTTATTATCAAAGAGATGTGCAATTTCAATTTCATATCATCAATAACAATGATGTACCTTTTCAATTCTCTTAGTTTCTTATTTTCTCTATTAAAATAAGTAGCAACTCTATTGTACAATCCTTGACCCAGGAGGGATGATAACAATAGTAGAACCTCTCCATTGTCTCTTGAGGTTTAAACAATCACAACGATACATTCAGTTCCACAATCAAATGGTCGGATTGAAAGATATCTCAAGGTCAAGTTTTAAAACATGCATTTAACTGGGTGATAATCACTCAGGATTATTGGTAATTAATTTTGATTGGAGACTAATAATGATTAATTAAAATCAATAAAATGGAATTTTGTGATTGGTTGAATCTATGTCTTAAAATGTAGTTAATTACATTGGATTAAAATAAGTTGAGCTGATAAGATTTAAAAACTATCAAATAATATGATTTTAAAGTAAATATTTTAATGAAAATTATCTTAAAAATCCTAATTATCACTTGGAATATGCTTTATCATGAAAATACATTGAAAATACGTCCAAACACAAGTTTATGCTTAGAAAAATACTAAAAAATGTATTGAACAAGAAAAGAGTCCAAATTGGACAAAAATGCTGAAGGGACAATCGACACTTCTCAAATGACAATCGACACTTCTCAAGTGACAATTGGCACTTCCAACAGATTCTCACAAATTACATTTTTTCCAGCTATTTCTTTAGCCAAATCTCCTTTTTTTTTTTTTTTTTTTTTTTTTTTTTTTTTTTTTTTTTTTTTTTTTTTTTTTTTTCCAAGATAAGGCTTTGTCACTACGTGTCAGCTGACTTTCTAAGAAATCTTGACTTATTTTTTAAGCCATTTTCACCTTTTGTAAATAGAGGGATTCACCCAATAGTCAAGAAACTCTTAATTCCCTTGGTGATTTTTTAGAAATTATTAAAGCTCTACAGAGATCTGATCTTTCTTAGTTAGATCTTATTGTAGATTTCTTCAAACTTTTCTCATTAATTAGTGAAACTCTCTTAGAGATTGAAGAGGCTAAAATCTCTTGTTTTTCTAAGAGAGTCCCTTTTGTTTTGATCCTCCATCCAGGTATATTATTTTGATTAGTGGTTGTGAGCACATCATCTTGCACTCGCATGTGTGATTCATGCCCCCCATTGGAAGTACATATCAGTCGAATGTACCGGAAGCAAAGATTTAAGAGTCACCACTTGGTTCAGGTCTGAGAACCAAATTGGGCATTTTAGGCCTCTTACATGGGTCTACATACTAGAGTTAGAATTCAGAATTATAGTACGGTTTGGGAAGGTGTTAGACATTGAATACTACCCGACTTGTATGTGTTGATAGGCCAAGTTTAAATAAAGAGTTTATTAAAAAAGCTCTAATCCAAAACCTAAACATACATCTTGCACAAAATAAAAAGAACACACTTAACATGTTAATATTACTTAAGAACAAATAAGGAAACACATTAAATGACAATTAATTAGATTATATCAAAAAGGGAAACTAACAATTAATTAAACACAAAAGGAAACAAAAATCAAACTAATCAAAGATAGCAAAATTGACTAAATAAAAAAGAAAACAAATAAACATGATTAATTAACCTAAAACAGAGTCAAAATGAGTCAAAGAACACATGGAAAAATGATTAGAATAATAAAAACACAATTTTTGTCAAATATCGGTTCAAGGTGCATATGCCTACTCAACCATGCATGCATAGGGTCAAAAGCCTGAGTATGCATCCTCAATCGTACGTGCAAATCCTTAGCACATAATCCAGAAAAAATCATATTTTAACAGATTCAATCATTCAAAGATATTAATGACATAAAACAAATAAGCATGTTAGAAATCCTAAACACTAAACTAACATAAAGCAAATAAAACAAATTATTAACATAAACAAACAACCATGAAAAAAATCAAATAGTAAACTAAATTAACATTAAATACACAATCATATCAAATTTACAGAAAAACTAAAATAATAAAACAAGAACAAAAAACAAAAATTATAATCTTCCTAAAATCAAATTAATACATATCAAAAGAATTATGAACATTGAACAAATCAAATATAACAATTAGAAAAATTAAGAAACTCAAGTGAATCCTATTAAAAAAAGAAAGAATTTATGAAAAGAATAATCAACTTGTTTTAGAATCACTGATTTAATCTTTTAATTGACCCCTCAGAGCCTACAATGCTGAGATAAATTGAGGTAACAAGGGAATTAAATAATCACAATAGAACTAAGATTATCAAAATACAAGATCAAGTAAAATATTGAAAAGGTTTTGCAAATGATTTAGAAAACTAATTTCTGCCTTAGTTATTGTGAGAAATAGGTTTTGAATGATCAAAAAATGTGCTAACTACAATGTGTGAGTTTTAAAAAGATGATTAGGGCCAAGAAAACAAAGAAACACTCTTTCTAGTTAGGGTTTGGATTGGAGACATAAGGTGAGCATTTATACGTCTAAGCTAAGGATTTTTAGGGTTTTTTAGAGGATTTTGACGTTCCTAAGGGTCTGGGGGCGGGCCCCATCAAATATTGAAGTGTTGGGGCCCAAATATGAATTTTTATAATCCTCTTTTCTTTAACATAACACAATACTTGTTGTGTAATATTTTCTTTCCAAAGGTGGAGTTAAGACAACAAGCAAATATATACGCTGACCAAACTACACTACACCTTATCTTACTCATTCACTAGCTCCATGACCAATATGAGCTCGAAATTTCCTTCATAACTTTGGACAAGGAATTTCGATACCTTAAGACCATTATAGTTACATCCGCCATTCATCGGCTTGGAATCACTTAGCATGTAAAAAGAAATCGGACAAGTTCTGAAGTTCTTGAACACATGGTGCATGCACATGCCTCCAAAGATGCACACATAGAATCCTACATTGCTGGCTTGACTTCAAATTGAAGCACAAGATGCTTACGTTGTAAAAAAAAAACATCACTCAAAACGTCTTTGTGGATCAAAAGTTATAGTCAAACTTCTTTCTTTTTAGCATCACTTTCAAACCAATTTAAGCACTTCTGAGTTGTGATTACCTTTGAACTTTTGAAAGCTCTTTAATTACCTTTAGTTGACGTATGTCAGAGTCATCATTGGGGCTAAGGACCAAATGTTATTAACGGGTATAAAATGATGTGGCTATAATTGCCCCTCTTTTAACTGTGCTTGCACTACAAGTATAGTTAAATGCCTAATGAGGCAAAATATTTTGTATGTTAATATACTTTGGGTCCACACACACACGCTACACAAAACATGCAATCAATTATGCAAACATGGAGCATGCTTAAAAATCAATGCACTTCCAACAAGAAGTATGAAAAACCACATAAGACATTAAAAAAATCTAGATTTCTTTTGAGTTTTAAGGACCTCTTCCTAATCATGACACACATTAATGCAAGCAATCGTGCAAACAAGGATTGTGATGGGAAAGATGATAAGTAAACTTCGTGTAAAAAACATAAGAAATATAAAAGAAAATCTAGATGTTTTTGAGTTTTAATAACCTTTACCTGAAGTTGAGGGGACCACTAGAAACGAGCATTTACGTCCAAACACAAGAGGACACTCAATATGAGCATTTATACCAAAGGGATCACTTGTGTTAGGACATATGTAGTTCATCTGTGAACATATGTCACTATTTTATGTAATTGGCTTATCCTTAGACAAAACACACTTTACTTGTAATTGGGTAGATTTAGGATGAGTTTAACACTTCAAGAAACAGTGGTTCAAGGTTAAGTGTTGAAGCCGTCAAAGTCTGTCCAAGAAACAAGCAAGGAAGTGCAAGTTTTTAAAGCTCGACATTTACCTCGACAGATGCATCTATCGAGCTTTAAAGGAGCTGTTTTGCCCGAGCCTCGACAGCTGTCTCGACACCTCTCGACACCTCTATCTGTCGAGAATTAAAGAAAACAGATTTCCAGGTCTGTTTCAAGTCTAATCCGTGAGTGTGTCTTTGGGACTTCTTTTCTCCTAACCCTAGACATATAAAAGGATTATTTTAAGGGCCGTCAAGTAAGGAGATCACAAGATACAAGTTGCACATTCATTGAGAACTTGTTGTTCATGCAATTTGTGATCTGACAGACAAAGTTCGTGCCCTAGTTCATCTCTGATGATTTGAAGAACTTTGCAGCCAACTTTCTCTCTCTCTAGTTGGTGTTTGAAGTCGCGTACTGGGATCCGCGCATCTGGTTAGTCACGTACTTGGGAGCCGTGCATTGAAAGGAGAAACTGTCACTACAGAACAAGTCCAATTGGGTATTGGGGTAAGAGTTCAACTGTAGGTTGGTGAGGTACTGGGATTCCTTACTTGTAACTGCTTGTTGTGATAATAGTGGAGTTTCGGGAGTGGTGACCTTAAATCACCCGGTGGGGTTTTTGCCGTAAGGGTTTTCCCCATTCGTGAACAAATCACTGTGTTATTTATTTTCCGCTGCATTACTTAGTTTGGTGATTTGTTTGTGCTACCACGTGATATTGCATGTTAATTTGATTAATTAAGAACTAGGCTAATTAATTAATCTAAGTTATCATAAGGGGTCAACACATTTGTGGCCTATCAACTTGGTTAAATAATTTATGTCTAGACACAATGGGCCACTAAAAATGAGCATTTAGATCAAAGGGACCACTCAATTGAGCATTTATGTCCAAACACAAATAGTCACACATGACTCACACAAGATTTGCAAGAACAATCACACAAGACTAATGCAAATATTAAAGATGCGCGCAATGATGCAAAAACAAACACACAAACTCACATAAGTGAAAGAGCACATGATTACAAACAACTTAGGCAAACATCAAAGATGTATGTAAAGATTTTAGTAACACAGAACGTGATCACACAAGACTTACACATAACATCATGGATGAACACAACAAAATAAGGGTCACACTAACATTAAAAAAAAAAAAAAAAAAAAGCATGCAGTCTCATAAAATTCATACAAAAATCCAACAAGATGGGCCTAGGGCCTCAGATAAAATGACGATGGGCCTAAGTCCTAAGACAAAACAAAAAGAGGGCCTAAGGCCCAAGATGAAGCAATGATGCAAACAAGCAAACAAATACATACAAACCACACGAGGCTGTTGATACCTTGTTTTGTTTGATCCCCGATTAACGTGTCAAATAATTTTTTTAAACACAAAAAGTGTGAAAACCCATGATTTTTAAAGCCAAATATGGTAAATAAATTAAATCAAAATACCAATCGAATGATGAAGAAAAAATCCAAAGTCAATTTTGCCATTTCTAGCAAGAATTAGACCAAAACTATAACCGAGGATGGTCAAAAAGATAACTTTTTGATCCGATTGTCCAATCAGGATAAATTTTAGACCATCTTCCAGATCATATTTTTCCTTTCAAAACGATGTAGACACCTCATTTTGTACTCCAAAAAACTCAGGCCCTCGTTCCTCATTGACGACATTACTTTAAGGCCCAAGGTTGATTTAGGATCCAATCTCGGAAAATTTTGACTTAAGGAATTATTTATGGAAGAATAAAATTATTTTTGGAAAAGAAAAGTCACGGGAATCCCTAAGTGTGCGTATGTATGCACACGTATGCACATGCACACTTGAAGCATGCGTACGCACACTTGAAGCATGCGTACGCACATACGCACGCATACCTTAAGTATGCATATATGCATCTAGGGCTCCAGAAACTATGAAAGGACTTTTGTTTTGCACATAAATATGTTTAAAGTGACTCCTACATCATCTGGGAGACACCCCCACACCCCTATTTTACCACTATAAAAAGTCATAAAAGACACTTTTTCAAAGTAGGAAGAAATATACAAGATTCACTAGGAAATAGTGAATCAAAGAGAGAGTTTTTCACAAAACATCCTCAAGTCAAGTTTTACTTGGTGAGGGACCTATTTTGGTCGTAGCCTTTGAGTTCTAAAGCTTACTAACCTTCGGGTTTTGTTGTTGATTAGATTGACTGAGGAGCACGGTCAGATCAAGCTTTAGAGAGTTCTTGTGTTGAGGTAAATGTTCAAACTTTGGCTCTTCACTTTTCTTTGTTTTTATTGTTTATTTATAAGTTTTATTTCTTTGATATGTTTGTGTTAGTTTAGATTTGTGTTGTGTTTGTATTTGAAATATGATAGGTTGCTAGATTTCCTATTTTTACTTTGTTTATGTTCTAGTTGCTAGGTTTGAGTTTCTAGGCGTGTATGCGTGCACATGCTTCATGCATACGTACGCATACTTGAAGTTGTACGTATACAACTGGGATGCGCACACATACCCTATGTATATGCACATGCACTCGTACCTTGATACCCAGTTCTACTTTTATTTGTTTTTACATGTTTTTCTTCATATGTTTAGTCTCTTTTTATCTTATTTTTCATGTTTTTGAGTTCTGGTTCAGTGTTTTAACTTTTTTTTTTTGTGTTCTTTTTCTTAGACATTTGATTAGGGTTTTTTTTGGTTGAATACCATGAACATGCATTCGGATATGAACATGCATTGATGCGGTGAGGTAAGTAAGGTATGTCATGCATGAATCACATGAACACGCATTTGAATGTTAGAGAATGAGTTTTTTAATATATTTGGTTGAATACCATGATTTTTTGGTTAATTCTTGAAAGTTTAGATGCATTTGTTTAATCTGCCTTATGATGTCGCTGCCCTTTTTGTTTTGTTGATTAAATGCCATGATAAATGAATGTTTGGTTTGGGATGATATGCCATGTTGATTGCTTTAGATGCATGTTAGAGTGTGTGTGAGTTTATAATAACATGTTAAAAGACCCGTTAATGAGATTAAAATTTGGAACACAATGAGTGGAGGCCAACTCAGAGTCTGGTGGGGTTGGGTGTCAAACACCTTCCCATCCCCATACCTAAAATCTGAACACATGCTCTAGTAAAGGTCAGTTCTTCCACAAAGGCACTATTTTTATAATCCCTACTCCTAATCTAGGTGTCAGCTCCTTTTACACCCTCCGTCATGGTCCATCCTTGGCCGAGGCGTACTCCCATTGTCCCATTTTGGAGAAACCTGAAAACACAGTCACAGGTGCTTTCGCCCACACACCGGCCAAAATTGGATTTAAAAAGGATGAAATATCAATAAATTTCCAAAACCCTAATTAAATGTTTCATCATTTTCAGGTCGAAAAGAGTTTTCTTTTGTTTTTTTTTTGGCCTTTTTCGGGAAAAAAACTATACCAATTGGGCAACAATTGGAGCAATCTGCCTGAACAAGGTTGAAGTATGATTTCTCAACTTTCTTCCATAAAAATGGCTTGAACATTTCTACCACAGATTGAGAGAAATAAATTTTCCAAGAAACGTGTTGCACAATTTCCTGCACTGCATCATCTCTCTTCCAAATGTGGTATCTTGACAACCGTAACTCCAAATAAAACGAGGTTAGAGCCTATAGAAACTAGACATTAAGATATTTCCAAAGATACTTATTTGAAAGAAATCAGAGCTTGGAAAGACCTCCAAACAATAGCATGAATATCAGACCAGAGTTGGGAAAAAGCTAAAATAGGATAGCTTGGAGAGGAATTAAGAGACACCAAGTGGGATGTTGTGCAATACACCCCACATGGCCGCATGTCACCATGAGGCTATTTGGAGTTGTTGCAGCAACACCTCCACTTGGTTTCTAACTCCTATGAATACCTCTTCCGCCCTTATTTTGGAAAAACACTGTAACTGACACAAAAAACCCTACAAAAATTCTCTAGACTAGGAAATTCTCTCTCTCTTATCTCTCTAGTTTTTCCTTAGGAATCCTCTCTCCAATATTTTTAGCCACTCCCTCTTCCTTTCATTTCTTAGAAAAAAAAAAAAAAAAAAAAAAAAAAAAAAAAAAAAAAAAAACTTAGGTAAGTGGGTAAATTGTAAGAGATGAGTTAGCTTCTTCATAGCTTATACGCATTTCCATTTTCCCTTTTCCTCGTAAACATCATTTTATATATAAATTGCTTCATTTATTTACTTGACCATTTACATTCTTGCACTTTATTTTCTTGCTCATATTTTTATATTGCATACTTTATCTACTTATTGTACTTTATATATTGTCCTAGTTATATAATGTTTTATTTACTTGTTGCTTTATTATTTGTTTGTGGGTTTCTCCTAAATAGGTCTCATACCTTTTTCTTAGACATAATGTGGGTAGTATCCCTAGGAGGGTAGTAGAAGGCTTCAAGTCTCCCATTCCTTAATTGGGAGAAGAACCCATCAAGTCTAGGCATTTAGGAAAATTCCCTTGTTGCTCTATTTATTCACTTGTTCATATATTTACTTGTTGCTTTATTTATTTACTTGTTGCTCTATGTATTTACTTGTTGTTCTTTATATTGCTCCCTTTATTTATTATTTGTTGTGCTATATACTATTGTATTTTGTCTCTCTACACCTAAAAAATATTTTCTACCCTTTTTCTTTTTGGTGGCCTACTCATTTGAGAAAGCAACCACAACGCTTATGATAAATCTTTACATTCCTAACTAGACAATATGTGATGGCTTAGGCCGTGTGCACGACGAATCTTTAGTGGGAAAATAAAGCTTTATCATAGGTGAGCTTTTCTTAAATGGGTTCTAAACCTTGTTCCTAGGCACAATATGGGTATGTTACGAAGAGAATGGTTGATGCCTAGCCTCCCATTTCTCAATCTATCAAAGAATCCATAAGGCTTGGATGTGGTGCGATTAGAACTTATTTAGAAGAAATTTCCTAAAAAATGATTTCCCTATAAATTTTACGTTATTGTCTTGTCTTTACTCTCCTTTACATTCCAAGCTTTTTGCATTATTGTCTTGTCTTTACTTTCCTTTACATTCCAAGCTCTTTACATTATTGTTTTGTCTTTACATTCCTTTAAATTCCAAGCATTTAATTTATTTTCTTGTTTTTACTTTCCTTTAAATTTTAAGCTCTTTAATTTATTGTCTTATTTTTAAATTCCTTTACATTTCTAGCCCTTTTATTTATGCACTCTTGCTTTCCCCTTTCTTTTCTCATGAGTAATTTAAACTACCAAAAACTTTTATAAAAAAAAAAAAATTAATATACAAAACTCTAAAAAAAAATGTCTTTTCTAAAGAAGTGAAAAAATGGTTCCAATGGCCATCTTTTTTCCAAAAAAAAAAAAAAAAAATCATAAAGTTTCTTTCCAAAAAAACCCTAAAAAGCCTTTCAAAGGGGCATTTTTCCAACCTTTCCCAAAAATAAAAAATAAAAAATAAACAAAAAAACTTTCTTTCTTATCATTTTTTTCAAAAATGATTTTCACTACATAAAAGGTTCTCTTTTTATTAAACCCATTCCAAATAGAAAAGGTATTTTCAATAGTAAAAAAAAAAAATTGCATATCATGTTTTCTTCAAGAATAACAAAAACCATGAGATTCTAGGATTCAAAGCCTCAATTTCAAAATAAAACCCATGGAAACCTATTTCTTCAATCTTTATAATTCTAAAATTCCCTTTCCTAGAAAGTTTTCAATTCATTGGTTTTAGTTTTCAAACACAAACTTTGTTTTCTCAAAACTTTTATCATCTCAACAAAAACCATGGGATTTTTGGGCCAAAACCGCTTTCTTTAAAAGAAAAACCCAAGAGGACTATTTTCTTTAAATCAACTCTTGTCCTAAAATATTTCTTTCAAAAATTTTTGTTTTCACAAAAAGGTTTTCAACACTAACTTTGTTTTCTCAAAACTTTTGTCACCTCAACAAAAACCATAAGATTTTTGGATCTAAAAGCTTTTCTTTAAAAGAAAAGGCGGAGATTACAACTTACTCATATGTGGTTTAGCCGGAATTTAAATTGCTTATATGTGGTTTAAAATTTGGCACTTTGCCCACCTGAAGTTCACTTCGTTAGGCTTCCATAACCCACCTCTGTACTTTCACCATTAAAATCACAAAAAACATATTAAAAACATAAAAATCAAGATCTAAATGTATATTTCTTAAAATGGTGAAGTTTTGGCTTAAGAACATTCTTCCACTTCATAAGAACATTCTCAAGCCTATCAAGTATCAATCCAAATCATCTCCACATAATCTAAACTATATAATCCAAGATCATTCTGAAAATTGGAATTTGGTGTGACCTGCCAAACCAAAAAGAACCATAATTACAAAGAGCAGTAAAATAAACACAGGTTATTAAAAAAAAAAAAAAAAAAAAAACTAAACTAAAACAAACAAATAAACAGATAGTAATGATCGGTTTGTCTCCATGCAACCTATTGTCCTTAGTAGGATGATGAATAGTAGAGCCAATGGTTTCTCTATTTTTTTATATAAATATCCCCAAAATATATAATTTAATGCTTCTATTGGTTAATACTTTAAACCAAGAGGAAAAAGGAGAACGATTTGGCAAGGATGACCATAAGACTACCTCAAACACAAGACTCTACTCAATAAAGAATTATTTCCATTCCCCACTAATTGAAATCAACCATATTGTATTGGAGGTTGAGATAGATATTATCTGAAAATATAAGTTATAGACTAGAAAAGGTCTTCACTTAATATCAAATAAATTGGAATTTAGAAGTTTGATCAGATATAAAGTGTCTGTGTGGGACAAGCTGAAAATTTTAGCTTATTTGTAATTTCAGCTTATTTTTGCTACTAATCATGAGTTCCACTGCACTTTTTAGCACTATTCATGGGTCTCAATATACTATTCAACTAACTTTTACCTTTATCTACAGTATTTTTAGCAAAAAGTTTTCAGCTAGGTAAATAAGCTGTTTCTAAACTAACATGAAGATGACTAGATTTCATAAGAAAATCAGTAGTGCATAACCTTGTTATGAAAGTAAGTTAATAGAAGTTTGATCAATTCAAACACATCACAAATTTCTTTTTCAATCTTTGCTATCCCCTTGATAGTTTTGTTAGGATTAATAGGCTTGAGAATGTTCTTATGAAGTGGAAGAATGTTCTTAAGTCAAAACTTCACAATTTTAATATATATCCTTTTAGATCTTGATTTTTATTTTTTGTTATGTTTTTGTGTGTTTTAACAATGAAAGTGCAGTGGTGGGTTACAGAAACTTAATGAAGTGAATCTCAAGTGGGCAAAGTACCAATTTTTAAAACATAGGTAGACAACTTAAATTTTGATCAAATAACAGGTGTGTAACTTGTAATTTGCCCAGAGAAGCCCAAGAGAATCATTTTCTTCAAACCACCTCTTTTCCAAAATCTTTTTTTCAAAAATTGTTGTTTTCACAAAAAGATTTCCAAACTTAAACTTTGTTTCTTCAAAAGAAAATATTTTTTTCATCTTTTAGAAAGATTTAAGTTGAAAATTTTTCTTTCAATTTGGATAAAACCATGGTTTTCAACAAAACCATGGAAACCCATTTTCTCACAATAAAATGGTTTTTGAACCTTTCTTCTTCAATCTTAGAAAATGAAGAAAAAACCTTGGTTCCCAACAAACCATGAAAACCATTTTCTTGGAAAAATGAAGCCTTTTTCTAACAAAAAATGTTTTTCCCACTTCCTTTTTCATTCTTTTTAGGAAAATCTTTTTTAAACCTAGAAAAACTTTTTTTTTTTAAATCTTTTACTAAAAAAATATCTGAACTTGGTTTTTCAAAAAATCTTTTTCTTAAAAGAAATTGTTCATTTTCTTTTAGGTAAAAGTTTAAACTTTCCATCTTTACACTTTTGTGCATGTTGTTTTGAGCTTTTTCCTTTTTAGAATTGCATATTTAGGGGTTTATGCTTGCGATCCAATTTCATTGAATCATAGGCACCAACGAAGCTAACATGTTCCCCCCTCCCCTTTGGCACTAATGTTTTAGTCTATTGTGTTTTTGCAAGAGAAATGACAAAAAAGGGGGATGACAACAAGGTTCTATCTTTTTATTTCCACTTTTTTATTTTCACATTGTAAATATCCATGCTAAATACATAGTACGTAAATATTCACATGCTAAATATGTAATAAAATATATTCACATGTTATTGTATATATTGTTTATTGCAACGTAGTAAAATTCTTTCCTCACATGCTATGTATATATATACTTCACATGCTTTGTTTGAAAATAATTCTTTGAAATAAATATTCACATACTACATTACAAATAAATAAATATTTGCATGAATATATGTATATTGTTTGAACAAAACTTTTTAAAAACAAAATTCCAAGTATCTAATTTTTTTACCAAAAAAATAACATTAGAATTAAAATTAAAATGGGGAACTATCCTTTGGATAAGCAGTGTGGGGTGTCTAACTCCTTCCCCACAAGCAACCGAACTTTCGAGTCCAAAATCTTCGGTTCGGAACCTTTGGTTTATCTAAATTAACTACCCATAAAATTGGTTTTAGTTAATTAGGTAATTTAAAAAAAATTAGACAAATAGGTGACCAATCACACCTAATACAAAACCAACAGTTGGTGGCGACTTCTAAATAAAAATAAGAAAAAGAGACTCACTCACACATACATCTCATCCTAGAAACATATGCACACAAAAAGTTACATTGTCAAGGACACAATGTGCTATAAACCAAAAGTAAATATGAAAACAAATCCTAAACAAGCTTCTTTTCTCTTTTTGGGGCATCCACAGAGACATCAAACATGTACACAAAACATAAAAAAGCAAATGATTAATGATCAAAAACCAACTGCAAGGATTATGAACAAACATGAAGATACTAAAGACGAGGACAAACATGAAAACTTTGAAAGAAGCGAAAAACTCAGAAAAAATACTTAAAATGAAGTATAACAAAGGGCATCCACAGAGACATCAAACATGCACACAAAACATAAAAAAGCCAATGATTAATGATCAAAAACCAACTACAAGGATTATGAACAAACCTGAAGATACTAAAGACAAGGACAAACACGAAAACTTTGAAAGAAGCGAAAGACTCAGAAAAAACACGTAAAATGAAGTATAACAAAGGGCGCCCAGAGAGACATCAAACTTGCACACAAAACATAGAAAAGCCAATGATTAATGATCAAAAACCAACTGCAAGGATTATGAACAAACATGAAGATACTAAAGACAAGGACAGACAGGAAAACTTTGAAAAAAGCGAAATACTCAGAAAAACATTTAAAATGAAGTATAACAAAGATGAAAAAAGACACAAAACTCAAGGTCAAGCAAATTCTTAGAAAAGAAAACACAAAACAAGACCATCCTAATAGGCATGGTAAAAATGAGAACTAAGCACTTAATTTATTTTAGATAATTTTTGAGATGTTCACTCAATTGGACGCATCCTTCTTGTGGGGTCCACCTTGCCCCCAACTTGACTGATTTTTTTTACCTTAACTTTTGCCTAGGTTTCCCTCATGGATTTTTAACCCTGTTGGCATTTTTATTGTTTTCTTTCTTTCTTTTAAGCCCTAACTTTTGCTTAGACTGCCCTTACAAGTCTCAGCCATGCAAGCTTTTTCACTTTTACAAGAAATGAACAAATGGTAAGCAACGAGCAAGTGCTACGACTTATTCTCAAAAAATCTTTTTGATTCAAATTTTCAATGCATGAGTTACACAATTGACATGATGTGATGTGATGTGCCTACACCTCACAAGGTTTCCTACATACCCAAAAGGGATCAAGCCAAACATACTTCATACAAACAACTTCAATTGATAAGAGAGGACTTTTATTTGGCTTATAATGAAGACTTAGGTCCTTGGCTCACAACTAAATGGATAACAAAGGCTCAAATTACTTTCTTGAGAATTACAACTTAGTCAAGGATTACTTTTCATCACTTTTCAACTTTCTCCATTGCCACTTTTTTTTTTTTTTACTTCATTTCACTTCACCTTTCACTTGTTTTCTTTTTGTTCACTTTTTGCTTCACTTTACTTCACTCTTTTTCTTTACTTTTTCTTCACTTCACTTTACTTTTATTTCTTTTTTCTTTTGCTTCCACCACTTTATTTCATTTGTTGCCCCTAATGTAAGGGGTAATCCTTGACAAGAGTTACTTTGAAAGAAAACAATTTTGAATGCTCAAAAGGGGTGAGCAAAGAGAAATGTGTTTTATATAGCAAAATGATGGTCTCTCTTCATCCTAATTTCCATTGTTCATTTATGGGAAAACATGTAACATCACATATTGAAAATCAAATCAACTTGAAACTTTGAGAACTTATCATAAAACTCAAATCATTGTAAAACACTTTATTGATAAATAAAAGAGAGAGTACATGAAATGTAAGACTCACTAAATTGAAAGAAACATACTTAATTGAAATAACAAAGGCATGCTAAATTGAAAGAAGAAAGACAAACTGAATTGAAAGACTCTTTAGAATTGAAAGAACAAAGACTAAATTTCTTAATCAATCAATCCAAAGTAGGGTGGCACATCATGCCATTATGGGGGATATTTTTGCAACAAGTGGCTTTGTAATCTTCTTTGATTAGATAAGGTCTTTGATTGCATGCCAAAGAAGAATGCATATCGGTGTGGTGAGCCTTGTGTGCGCTCAACCGTGAACCAAGTGGTTTCCTTATGGGAAGTACTCCTCAACCTAGAGTGGACTAGACTAAAGGGAAGTACTCCTCAACCTAGAGTGGACTAGACTAAAGGTGTAAATGGAGTTGCCACCTAGATTAGGTCTAGGAATCAAATATATATATATATATATATATATATTGGAAGGACTAATCTTTACCAAGGTATGTGCTTTGAGTTTAGGTATGGGGATGGGAAGGTGTTAGACACCCAACTCCACCTGACTAGTAGGTCAGCTTCTACTCATTGTGTTCTAATCCTAATCCCATTAAAGGTTCCTTTAACATATTCATCTTATACTCACAAACACACTAGCATACATCTAGCACATAACATGGCATATTGTCCCAAAGTCAATCATGGTATAAAACCCTAACATTCATCTAACAAATTATGCTTTATATCAAAGGGCAGCAAACAAATGTGATAACAATATCAGTAAGGCAATAGCATAAAAAAGGCTTCCAATCCAACATACTTAATCATTCAGGCATAGCATCATATCATTCTTCATCTTCATAAACCATATCCTACTCGTCATCCAAATCAAATGCATGTTCATGTAATTATGCATGACTTACCTCACAGCATCACAATACCTATGCATCAATGCATGTTTGTATTGTTCATCTAAGATATAAACCTTAATCACTCATCTAACAATTAAAAAAAATTAAACATGTTATTTTACTAACCCTAGACCTAAACATATGAAAACTAAGCTAAAAGAGGCTAAACATGTGATTAAAACAAAGTAAAACAAATAAAATAGCAAGAACCCTAATTTTGGGTTTTTCAGCACGAACATGCGTGTGCATACACAAGGTATGCATACACATGCTACGAGTATGCATACGCATACACGCCTAGAAACTCAGTCTCAGAAGAAACCAACAATCAAAATGACAAATCTAGCAACCTATCCCGCTTCAAATATGAAAACTATACAACCTAAACTAACAAAAAAAAATATTAAAATAATAAAACACGAATATGAACAAACAAACATGAATGAAAGAGACAAAGTTATACCTTTACCTTAAACACTAGAACTCTTTGAGTTTTGATTTGACCGTTTCCCTCAGTCAATGTGGGATTCGCTATAGAGGGGTGTAGGACAGCTCCCAGCCGATGTGGGATTCGCTCTATACAATTTTATGTCACAAAAACTTTCCTTATAAAATTATGAAACCCTACATGGGTATGTATACATAGGGTATGCATACGCATGAATGAAACATGTGGGTATGTATACATAGGGTATGCATACGCGTGAATGAAACATGCGTGTGCATACTGAGGGTTTTCCTGCTTGGTTTTCTTTACCAAGACATCCTTCAAGCTAAAGATTTACAAGTTTGCACCCTAAATCAACCTTGGGCCTTTAAGTGATGTTGTCATTAAGGAACAGGAGCTCGAGTCGTAAGGGGTACAAAATGAGATGTCCACACTCTGCTCTGAAAGTACTCACAATACTCATTGGCAAAGTAAGTTGGAAAAGAGATATTTGGAGTATACCTACCAAGATTCAATGGCTTCAAAATTTCTTTTCTTGACAAATCCTTGAATACCTTCGAGAAAAGCATGCTTAGTACGGTTAGCTTTCTTGGTCCATTGCAAATATGGACAATAGTAACATTATTTGGTTTTCCTTTGCACAAGCTACTTGTCCTAAATTCCTTTGTGTACCTTAGCTTCCTTCTCCCTTCATCATATTTGTAGATGATAAGATCTTGGATCATTTGACCTCATTGTTTATGTTTGGTTTGGATACTCTCAAGAAGATATAACCTCTCAAGGATAGGAGCAGTCATTCTTACAATAATTTCCTTCACATGCTTCAAAATAACTTGGTCAGTCGATGCAATTTGGTCAATAAGAGTAAGCTCGGTCCTTATGAGGTGATTATCAGAGCTTTGAGACCAAGAGGATTATGCAAGATTCTTTTTAGGAGGAATGATGAGTCACCTTTGTATTTTGCACCCATGATTTAATCAAGGAAAAGGACTGGAGTGACCAGCCATGTACCTCAAAAATCATGATTGTATTACATGCATTAATTCATTCATTGCATATCATAAAAATGATCTTAATGTTCCAACGGTTGCAACAATGTGTTCGGTTTTCAAATCATACCGTCGGATCGAAAGATATCACATAATCAAGTCTGCACGATCAGCATGCATTGTGTCTAGGTAGAGTCCACCATGCATGATTAATTTAAATTAATTCTAATTGGTTAAACAATTAAAATTAATTAAATAATTTTGTGATTGGTGATAATTAGTGTTTAAAATAGGTTGCTTTCATAGGATTAAAAGGGATAATTTGATAACAATAAAATTGTGGATAATCTGAACTTTATTAAGATTTACTTTAGAGTATTTATCTACAAGATTATTGTTGTTGAAAAAATCAGAATTATCCAGAAACAAGTTTAAAATATTGGAATCTGGATTGGAAACACATCTAAGTGCATGGCCCGACACAAGAAAACCCTAAAAAGGAAGTACAAAAGGCACCCAAACACAAAAGTGCGATCAGCACTCAAGAGTGCCATTTGACACTTTTGGAGTGCTGAACGGTAATTTCAAAGTGCCGAATGGCACTCTTTTGGGCTTGGCCCAACTTCCTTCGAGTGACAATAAAGCACATCCTTTTCTACCTTTTCACAAAAGGATGCGTCTTGATTCGCATTTTAAGCGTCGTTACTTATTTTTTAAGCAACCCAGCCTCTATAAATAAGGACTAAGTCTCAGAATTCAAGACACTGTTTTACGCTCTGAGAGGGGATATGTTTTTACACTCTTAGAATACCCATATTTCTGACTCCCCTTTCTGATATTCTTTTTCTAAAAGCTAGGGTTTTTAGGTTTCAAAGATAATTGCATAAATTTCTTTGAACCCTAAAACATCCTCTCAAGAAGAAGAGCGCTTTATGCAAGAGGTTGTTTTCTAATTACACTTTTCTATTTTATGTTTCTTTTGTTGTGATAATGCATGTTTCCATATTTCTTTCAATTTAATTGTTTCAAGAATCCATAACATGAATTGTTAATCTATGTTGTTAAAGAATGTTCTTGATTTTTTTGTTACTATTTTTGTGATCTCATTATTAGTGTTGAAATTTGCATGTTATCAATTATTATTTTTTAAATAAAATGGATCTACATCTTCATTAGGTGTAGATCTTGTTAGGATATATGCCCTTAAATCCTATTGTATGATGCTATGTATGACATTATGTATGACTTAATGTTGTGTTTAATAAAGTTGTTTATTTCTTATCTAAAATAATGGTAACATGAATATTTGGACATTATCATATAGTCCATGAGATGCATAGTATGTGATTTATGTGATTTAGTCACAGAAGATATAAATCACAAGTTCTTTGTAAACTCAGAATTTATAGTTCGTAGTCGGTGATGAAATTGGGCATTTCATCTGCGAAGACTATAACGTATCAACTAAGATGATTTGTCTTGATCATGGAAGTGGTGACTTCTAGTTGATATGTTGATATGTTTTAAGAGTTAAGACATATTGAACTGGACCGTTGTGAGATTTATTATTCTCCTAACGACTGTCAAATGAATAATAAATCTCACGACTTCTATTTGCATGAACTCTTAATCCTGAGAGAATAATGGACTTGATCATGAGGTGTATGTTGCTTTGATATATCAGGAGTGAGATCTAAAGTAACGGTCAAAACCTCAGTATGTTGGGCAACCACATTTAGTGTTGATGGAACATATATTCTCAAGATGGAATTCATAGTCTTTTAATGGAGATACAAAATATTCCCTTGAGATAAGTTTAATGGGTTTGGTTATTCAGAGAGTTAGGCCTAACCACTTTGGTAAGAAATTAGTAAAGTATATATTTATGAAATTGGATTTCATAAATATATGATGAATAACTTTAAAGGATTAAACCGGGTACTCAAGGATAAGATGTAGTAATTTACAAAGTGACAGTCTATACTTATGACTTTGTATTACTACGAATATTTTATGAAGGGGTTGCGTGCAAAATAAAGTCTTGGGATATAATTTATTAATAAGGCCTAGAGTGCAATTATATTTATATAGTGGTATTAAATATAATTAATGGTAACTTTGGACTTGTCAAGAGTTGACGGAAAAGCCCAAGGCCCATTGGAGCTAGTGTCTTATTGGTCCCTTTTGGTCCCATTCCAAGCCACACACTAAAGCCCAATTGGAAAGGCCCAATAGGCCGGCCCAATTAGATAATCAGTTAGTTATAAAGGGAGAAACATACAGAATTTTTTTTAAGTGATTTTTCGAAAAGAAAAATGAAGAGTGTGAGACACACTTTCATTCTCCCTTTTAGAAACTGATTGAGAGACCACACATCTTGGGCGTAAAGTGAAATTGGAGTGAAGATTAAAAGTTTTCCCAAGTGCTTCTAATCTTTGTTTTGAAATTCTCCATACCAAGGTACACTATCTTGTTCTTAAATTCTGAAATTCATAGAGTGCATGTTGTCAATCATGAATGAAATAGATCTTTGTTTGTTGCTTCCGCTGTGTGTTTTGTATGAGATACAAAACCAGATTTTACCCAACAGATCTAAATTTTTCTTAAAACAAAAATGAATCTACATCTTTATTAGATGTAGATTTGATTTTTTTTTTAACATAACAGATTACGAAAATAAAAAAGAGACCATGAATAATTATGTTTGTTGTGTTTGTCTTATTTAATGCATTGCAGCATAAATTTATTACATAAATAAAGTCCCCTTCTCAAAAAAAATCTTCTTCTTATTTTGGTACACATAAAAACAGATCTGATTTCAATTAGCATACAAATCTGATTTTTTTTTTATCACGAAACAAATCTAATTTTTTGTGTACTAATCAAAATTTATTTTTTAAGTTCACAAAAACAAATTTGGTTTTTTTTACAAACCCTAAACCAAATTCTCTCATAATCACAAAAACAGATCTAGTTTTTTTTTACAAACACAAAAACCAATTTTTCTGGTCCCTAAAAAACATATCTAACATTTTTTAATCAAAAGATTTTGATTTACTTTATCCCAAAAAAAAATCTGATTTTTCTTCCACCAAAAACTAATTTTTATTTACACAAACATAAACTGATCTGATTTTTCTTTAAAACCAAAAATCAGTATTTTCACAAAAACATATTTGAATTTTTAATAAAGAAGGGGATGCATTCATAAAATAGATTCATATGATTTAATTTTGTTCATATGTTCAACATATCATTCATGTCATGCATAAAGATGGTACATTGGTCACAAAAGCCTAGAAGACCAGACTCTGTCTGGACGGAATGGGTGCCTAACAACTTTCCATTTTGTAACCTAGCCTCTGAATCTAGTTCCTTTGGATAGGTAGACCTAGGTCTTATCTTTGCATTTTATTTTGGGTAGATTGCAACTAGGACCCAAAGCCATGTAATTTTCAATTTTCCAAATATGTATCCTTTTTATTCAATCAATGAAACGAAGCAATTCAGTCATGTATTTTTTTTAATTTGTTTTTCTTATGTTTTGTACATAAAAAATAAGTGGCGACTCTATACCACTTACCCAAAAAGAGAGGTGTCTTGAAAAAGCACCCAATCTCTTTTTTTGAGGGTACCACTTTTGGGCGGTCTCTCACAGTGGCGACTTCACTAGGGATGCCGAGGGCTAAAATTCGTATTAGACTTAAATGACCAAATATGTATCCTTCTTTTGCATGGTCTTACATGCTATTTTTGTTTGTTTGTTTATTTATATTTGTTCTATATTTGTTGAGATGTTGTATGATATTTTGTTGTATGTATTGTTTGTTAAAAGCTTTCCCTAATTGTCATAGTGTGTGCCATTCAAACAACAATGTATGCACCCCTTTTCAATAATATGTGGTAGTAACCATGGATCACCAGTCTTCATTAGATTCGGGTACCCAATGGTGAACTCACCAACTCATAGCACAAAGTCACTGGATCATTTCTTGTTGACTGTAAAGGACAAACCATGCCGTTCAGACCAACACAATGTTCATTACATTACAAGTTAGGAGGTGTAATGTCCTAGCTATGGGAAACAATGAAATAATAAGCCCACCGTACAACGTAATGACTTAGAACCTACCTTTAGGCCAGTCCCTGTTAAAATTGCATTGCATGTTGTGTGTGTTTATTTTGATTGATTGATTGATGTAGATGGGGTCTTAGCTTTGATTAACCTGACCAAGCTTGTTATTAGGGGAGAATTTGGTCAAGATCTGAAGGAAGACTGCAAAGAGAACTTAAGCCCGACACTCCAGCCAGTAGCTCCAATTCTAAGCTTGTCACTTCCATCACGGTACTGAAGCCCGTGAGCATAGAGGACACTCAGCTACCGCAACATCGCAATCCCTTCTTTGACTTACAAGACAGTTTAAGCCACAAGAAGTTTAACCCTCCCAACACTATGGCAGAAGAGGGAGAACACCCAAACACCAAGGAACCCATGAACACTCAAGAGCTACTCAACACCATGGTAGCTAATCAAATCCAGCTGAGAGAAGACATGAACTATATGGTGCAACAGTTTCATAATCCAAAGGGTAATCAAGAGGAGAACAAGGCTAATCATGATCCACCAACCATGGAGAATGAGAAGAAGATCAACAAGAGAATGAACAAAATGGAGGAGATGATTAGAAAATCCTATAAGATGGAAGATTTCATGGATTACGATTCCCTCTCACTTTTCCCTAATGTGAGACTACCTCCCAAGTTCAAGATGCCAACCTTGGACAAGTTTGACGGGACCGGTTGCCCAAAGTCCCATCTTAAGATGTATAGAGGGCTATGCAGCCCCTAGGCGTAACTAAAGAAATACTTGCTCAAATGTTCCAAAACACATAGACCGGAGTTGCTTTTAGGTGGTTCCTCAACCTAGATGATTCGAGAGCAAGAAGTTGGGAAGATATCTGTCGAGAGTCTCGTAAGAAATACAAGTACAATATAGAAGTGGACATAACAAGGAGAAACCTTGAGACCACGAAGCAAGAACTAAAAGAATCCTTCTCTACCTTCATTACCAAGTGGAGAGCCAAGGTAGCATAGATGATAATAAGCCATGTGAAGAAGAATAGTTAGCTATGGTTGTAAAGAATTTATTACCTGCGTATCATAAGTACTAGTTTGCACAATACTTCCCTAATTTTAAAGCTTTGATTGTTGCTGGAACCCAAATTGAGGATGCACTAAACAATGGCACTATAAAGAATGATGACCCACCAAGGTTTAAAAAGAATATAGGATCTAATTCTAAGGTTGCATAAATCTCTAATATTCATAAAAATGATCCTTATCAATTGATTGCGCCCATTGCACCTATGCAAGGACCTTGACCTAGGAGGGAGTTTCATGAGTTGTATATGCCTATAAGCCAAGTGTTTAACAAACTAAAAGCAAAAGGGTTATTGAAACCCTTAGCATCAATACCAAATCCAAACCCCTTGCCCTCAAGGTTTGATGTAAATAAGAGATGTGCTTACCACCAAGGCCATGACCATGATACTAATAATCGTTTGGGCCTTCGTCATGCAATTTAAGACTTAATAGACAACAAGGTGATTGTGTTGGTAAATCTGGTTTTGTATCTCATACAAAACACACATCGCAAGCAACAAACATGGATTTATTTCATTCACGATTGATAACATGCATAATGTAAATTTTAGAATTTAAGAACAAGATAGTGCACCTTGATGCAGTGAAATTCAAAACAAAATATTAGAAGTACTTGGGAACACTTTTAATCTTCACTCCAATTCCACTTTACGCCCAAGAAGTGTGATCTCTCAATTAGTTTCTGATGGAGAATAATTGAGTGGCTTCATTCACACATACACATCATTTCACAATGATGTCTCTTTTTTTCTAATAATTCTGTATGTTTCTCCTTTTATAACTAACTAATTATCTAATTGGGCTGGCCTATTGGGTCTTTCCAATTGGGTTTTAGTGTGCGGTTTGGAGTGGGATCAAAAGGGACCAATATAACACTAGCTCTAATGGGACTTAGGCTTTTCTATCAACTCTTGACAAGTCCAAAATTACCATTAATTATATTTAATACCATTTTATAAATAAAATTGCACTCTAGGCCTTATTAATAAATTATATCCCAAGACTCTAATAATATCATTTGACCCCTCCATAAAAATCCATAGTGCACAAAGTCATAATAAATTGTCACTTTGTAAACAATTATCTTATCCTTAGTACCCGGTTTAATCTTTTAGTTATTCACATTTATTGAAATCCAATTTCAATAAATATAAGCTTTAGTAACACCTTACTAAAGTGGGCACCCTGAATAACCAGTTCTCATTAAACTTATCCCAATGGGATATTTCGTGTCTTTATAAAAAGAGATTATGGATTCTATCTTAAGAATATGTGTTCCCTCAACACTACATGTGGTTACCAAACATACTAAGGTTTTGACCATGAATATTCGATCTTACTCCTGATATATCAAAGTAACCTACATTTCATGTTCGGGTTCACTACCCTTTCAGGATTAAGAGTCTATGAAATTAGAAGTCGTGAGATTAGTTATTCAGGTGACAGTTGTTGATTGAATAATTAATCTCACAGTGGTCCAGTTCAATGCCTTAACTCTTAAGGTACATCAACACATCAACTAGAAGTTTCCACGTCCATGATCAAGACAAATCATCTTAGTTGATGTGTTATAGTCTTCACAGATAAAAGACCCAATTTTATCACTGACTACGAACTACATTTTGAGTTTACAAGGAACTTGTGATTTACATCTTCTGTGAGTAAAGAACATAAATCACATACAATGCATCTTATGAAATATGATAATGTCCCATTAGTTCATTTATAAATAGTTTCATATAATTAAACAATTTAATTATTTATGACATGCCAATTAATTGGATTTTTAGGGCATAAACTCCAACAATCTCCCACTTGCCCTCAAAGGCAATTTACCATATATCCGACACTTATTTCCTTTTGAAGTAATTCATAATCATTCTAAGGCAAGGTTTGGAAACAAGTTTCAGCCAAATTTATTGCATAAATTATCTTTTCCGCTACTACATCTCACGTACACATATCTCTCTAATGAGATAATAATTACACTTAATGTGTATCTTCACCACCTAGGATGAACACATATCAACTTCATGAATCACAATCAAACTACAAGTCAATATTTGTACAACCAGTAACGATCAAGTCCTCACTTTGGTGGACAAGCATATAATTCCTCATTCTCCTAAGATATTTGAGTATATGCTTTACTCCCACTAAATTAAGTGATCTTAGATTCAATTGATATTTGCTTACCATGCCCACCACAAAATAGATATTTAGCCTAGTGTATAGCATAGCATAAAGACTTTCTATTGTTATAGAATAAGGAACCGCCTTAATATTCTCTTCCTTTTATATGTCTTAGGACTATAGTCCTATATAAAGGAACTTCAAACTTAAAAGGAAAGAATCCTTTCTTGAAGTATTACATGCTATACTTGGCTAAAATCTAATCTATTTAAGTAGTATGAGATAGACCTAACATCCTAATTTTTGAATTTTAACAAAGTTTAAATTCTTAGGATGTGACCAGTCTTTCCAAAGCACTTTATATCAAACTGGACTAGACAGCAAAAAATCTCCATTGATGACAATAACTCTACATCATTCTAAATTATTAGAATGTCATCAACATACATTAAGAAATTTATTATTCTATATAGCTTCTACACTCAAAAGGCTTTTAAATACTTGATCAAAATCAAACAATTTGATTGCTTGATCAAAGATGATATTTTATGATTTAGATGCTTGCTTTAGTCCATAAATGGACTTTAAGCAACTTGCATACTAAATACTACTGGTTCATTGCTATGATCAAGTCCAGTTACATCATATAGATGTCTTCCTCAAGATTGCTACTAAAAGAAACTTTCTTGATATCCATTGCCATATTTCATCCAAATGAAATATAATGAATAAGAGAATCTAGATAGAGTCAAACTTGACTATTGGTGAAAAAAATCTTTTAATAGTCGAACCATTTCATTCTGAATAAATCTTTTCGCCACTAGTCTTGACTTTGAAGGTTTGCACCTTCAAATCTATCAATCTCATTTACTTGTAGATCTATTTGAAAACAATAGGTTTAATGCCACTAAGCGCCTCTACAAGTTCTAGACTTTAAATGGAATCTAATTCTATTCACATAACCTTGATCCAGTAATCCATATTCATATCCTCTATTGCCTTTACGTAGGACTGAAGATCAAATTCATATCCTTGTGGAATGACTTCAAAAGTTTATTCCAAAAGTATGAATTTATTTTGTAATTGATAATCCTCCCACTACGATAATGTACCGTGTAATAGTTATCTACAGAATAATGTCTTGTGGTGTATCTAATACAACCATCTCATTTCTAAATGTATTTTATAGTTTGCTTACAACAAATTCTGACATTTTTCTTCTAGAACATTCTACCTTTAAAAGAGCCCTATTCCTCCTTTATGTATGCACTGACTTAAAGAAGTCATTGGAACTTTATTCCTTTGTGAAAAGGAGCCCGAGATTATATTATCCTCTGAATAGAATTCATAGACTAGGAATATAGCAAAATAATGGTTCTAAAAGTCCATCTTTCACCAATCTTGAATATCATTTAGATTAATAAGATCTTAACATAAGTGCCAAAACATACAATACCAAAGGATGAAACTTTCTCTTTAAAAAGTAAAACGTGTAAACTTCCATCTAAAATACTATCATGGACAATGCTTAGCTTTACCAAAACGGAAACACTTTCCTTTTGGTCATACTTTAGAGTCTAATTTCGTTTTGGCAACTACTAGGGCAACTAGTTTGTCCAACTGCTTGGTAGTTTAATTCCTCTTCTTACCACCCTTACGTTTTGGTCTAGGCTAAGAATTTGAATTAAATCATATTGATCCTTGTCTTAGCTTTTAGGATATCTTCCTTTGCGTAGAACTCACTCATCAATTCAAAAAATATAAAAAGAATTTATTTATTTTCAAAACAATCTGAATTGATCAAATGATTCTAACAAGGACTTATGGATCATATCTATATGAGATTAACATTTAATCTCTACATCCAAGAATTCCAATCCATTTTAAAATTATAACATATTTTCATAAAATGATAAAGGAATTAGAACTCTTTAAGTCTTTCTTAGCACTCAATATGATTCATACCAAGCATCTCATTTAGACTTAATATAAAGCCTAAGTCTAGTTTTAACTCTTGCATCCCATGCTGTAGCACAATTGAGATAGAAGCCAATGTGATTATTTAAGCATTCCAATAGAGACTATGATCACATCATAAGCTATCTTCCATAAATGTATCATGTATAGGAAATTATGACAATGCTGAATCAAAACATAAATATGTACTTTAGCACCTTTAAGTATCATGTCCAAAATTATTTCTTAGTTAATGTGATTCTATTAAAATAGTAGTTAGAGAACAAAACTTTATGACAAGTTTGATTTGAGACTACGAACTTAATTACAAGGACATTATATTTTACAACCACAACCATATAATATGGAACCCTAAAACCATATTATATTAGGTGCAACGACAACCCAATCCCGCAGTTAATATTCCTCGGTAGCAATTTTATACCAATCACTGTGATCAGGTGAGAAATGTTCTCATTATTAATGCTATCATGGTAACTCTTACCAAAAAAAAAAAATTAATTTTCTGCTTTTCCTTTAGCCTCTAAGTAATAATGACATAACTTGTTTGGGAGGTTAACATTACACTTAATCTAGTGTACACCATTATCTAGAATCATGTGCAGCCACATTTCATCTCCCTTTATAGTTTTTAAACTTATAGTACCATGAAACAAAACACTCTCCTTTGGGATCGTGAGGCATATATGCCAAGACGAGGTGCTTGTTCACACTACTTTAACTGGTAAGTTCAATCTTGTAATACAATGAAGTAAACACTCTCCTTTGGGATTGATAGGCCAAAAACGTATTAACCCCTTGTGATGGATTAATTGATTAATTAGCCAAGTTTATTAATTAATCAAATTAACATGCAAATGCGTGGTAGCCGAACAGATCACCAATAAACTAAAGTGCAGCAGAAAATAAATTGACACGGTGATTTATTTACGAATGGGAAAAACCTCCAAGGCAAAAACCTCATCGGGTGATTTTAAGGTCACCACTCCCGAGAATCCAATATTATCACAACAAACCGTTACAAATAAAGGAATCCCAGTACCTTCTACCAACCTACAGTTGAACCCTTACCTCAATACCCAATTGGACTTGTTCTGTAGTGACAATCTCTCCTTTTCAATGCACGGTTCCCAGTATGTGACTAACCAAATCCGCGGATCCTAGTACGTGACTTCAATCACCAACTTGAGAAAGATGTTGGCTCCAAAATTCTTTATTTCATCCTCCCAATGAAGAACAAGAAGATGCTTGGTTACAAAACTCTACGGTGCAAAGACACAGCAACTTCTTCACAAAGAGATGAACTAGGGCAAACTTTGTCTTTGGTCACAAATTGCTTGAACAAACTTTGCTCAATGTTTATGCAACTTGTGTCTTCTTTTACGGCCCTTAAAATAATCCTTTTATATGTCTAGGGTTGTGAGAAAAGAAATCTCAAAGACACATCTACGGATTAGAATCAAAATAGATCTGAAATCCTATTTTCTTTAAACCTCGACAACTAGAGGTGTCGAGATGCTGTCGAGCAGCTATCGAGCCACGGGGCTGAAATAGCTTCTTAAAGCTCGATAGATACAGCTGTCAAAACAGGTGTCCAGCTTTAATGATAGGCACTTCTCAGCTTGAATCTTGGACAGTCTTGCACGGCTTTAACACTTAATCTTGAAATAAGGTTTCTTGAAGTATTAAAACATCCTAGATCTACCCAAATATAAGTGAAGTGCGTTTCTTCAAAGGACTAGCCAGTTACATAAAAGAACGACACACGTTCTTAACAAGTGAACCACATATGTCCTAACAATCCCTCTTTGGTAATCCGTGACAAAATCACAACAAACAAATGAATATATGAGAGAAGTCATAACACACTTAACTCATACTCACTTGTTGAATACAATAAAATCTATCTTAACACAAACTTTTGAAAAACTTTTCAAGAAAAGAGTTTATGGCAAGTAGACTTTGACAACCTGTATTTCTGAAACACTTTAAACAAAACACATCAAGGCATCTTTGTGTGAAGCAGAAATAATAGATTGTATACAAATAAAGAAACATGTGTATAAAGATAGAAAAGAAAACAACACATGTAGAGATACATGTAATCCTTACTACATCCCTAAAAAACAAACTCTCTCCCTAACAAAAAAAATCTTCTATATCCTAACTCTCCCTCTAAGAGTGACTACTCTCATATCCAAAACTACTCCCCCTTTTTGTCATGAGTGACAAATGGTAAGAGTGTCAAGTAGACATCTCATCAGAACAAGAAGAGCTAGCATCTTCATCCTCATCATCATCATCGCCGGAACTACCATCATCAGATGTCTCGGATGTTGCGGGAGGAGGAGAGGGAGACTCCAAAAAACCACCAAGGTGAGCCTACCGACGATCAATGCGGCCAACACGAATGTTCACTTGATACAACTTAGTAGAAAGCATATCAATGTAAGGGTCATCAAATAGCCCACGGCCCATAGCCCGGCCCAGAAACCCGATGGCCCATCGGGCTAATGGGCGGCCCAGCCCGTTGTTATTAAAACTCATGGGCAGCCCACTAGCCCAGTAAGTCAGGCCGTGGGCTAGTTTTTATGCCCATGGGTACCCGATGGGCTAGCCTAGTAGCCTAACTCGTTGCCCAGCCCATTGGCCCAGCCCAATAACTTATAATTCATAACAAAAATATATAAGAAGTGTATGAAGGATTGATCTTGAGATATTATAGAGCAATTTCTTAAGCCCTTAACCACTAAGATACTCAAAGTAATTGTGCAAAACTTAGTTTATTAAATATATATTTTTCTAGTCGTCTAGCAAATTTGAATTAACCATTTGACATTTTTTTTTTATTAAAGATAAAATAAAAAACTATTTAAAGCCTTAATAAAAAAAAATTAAATAGGTTTCCATCAACAAAACAAAAAATTAAATAGATTTGAATGTAAAAAAAATTTGTAATTAAGTATTAAATTCTTTAATTCTTTCCTTTAAAAAAATAGATTGATTATTCCCTTATAAAAAATTGATTCTTTCCTTATAAAAATAATAAAATAATATACTAACACAAGCCCATGAGTAGCCCATTAGGCCCAACCTGATAGCCCAGCTCGCTAAAGACAAAATGGGCATTGCCTATGGGCAGGGTCATGGGTTGAGGTTTACTCTTTCGGCCCAGCCCGACCCGGCCCGTTAATTAGTTAATAGCCCATTATGCCCAGCCCATTGTGCCCATGGGCCAAGTGAAAATGGGCCGGGCCGGCCCGACCCGGCCCATTGACGACCCTTATATCAATGCGAGCATCCATACGTTGAAGCTATGCCATGATCGCATCCAAAGTCACACCTCCTATTGAAGTAGAATGAGCAGAGGGTGAAGGAGCCAAAGGAGAGGGAAGAGCTACCGAACCGGACCGCCTCGAACGAAACTGTGCCTCGCTCCATTTAACGGTAATGTAGTTAATGGCACACATAACGGAGAAGTGGTCGGAAGAGGGAAAAGGAACAAAAAAATGGCTTAAAATCCGTGTGATAGCTGAAGGAAAGATGAGCTTATCACGGGTCGTCATATCCTTATACACATCTATGATAGAAAGAATGAAGTGTGATGGAAGATCTATAGAAAGATCCTCTAGAAGGGACAACAGAAAACGAGCACGAAGCTCTATGATAGAGTTGTAGTAAGAGAGAGGATGCAAAACAAACGTCATCACCATGTTCAAGAATCTAGGACCTTTAGCAAAAGGTCGACATGATGTGAATTGACGCTCACCCCAATCAGCTAGGCGCTCACAGAAAGCAGAGATCATCACATCTTTGGATGCAGTCCGTAGATGCTCACAACTAGGGTAGTCAGGATACGCAACCCGCTGAACATGAAGCACATCAGATAACAACTTTGATGTGACTACTATGCACATGCCTTAAACGCGAGTATGAAAGAGAAGTACTGAAGTATCAATTCCATGCATATTGGAGTAGAACTCTTGGATAAGCATGGAAGGACATGTGACCAGGACGTCACACAGTGACTCCCATTCCCGTTTGTGAATGACATCGGGAAGGTTAGTGTCGGTAAAATTTGACAAAATAACTCGGCGTTCTGAATGAACACCTCGTTTAAAGAAGTTCTCTGAGAAGTTCTATTGGGATTTCTCATCACAGAACCGAATGGAAGAAGGGGGTAGAGTCAGAAGACGAGGATGCCCTTAGTAAGCTTCTAATCCCACAAGTTTTCAAAACATGGAATGCATGTAGAATGAAAGATTAGAAGCTTACCAAGTCAAGAAAAACTTGAACAAGCTTGAAGAAACCTTGAGAAAAGTGTTTGGAGTGAGAGAGAGTGAAAAGGGAGATGAGAAGACAAAGCTATTGAGGGAGAGAGATCGAGAGAAATGAAGGCCAGATAGCATAAAACCTATTTATAGAACCTCAGTAAATCTCGAAAGATAGAGGTGTTGAGAGGTGTTAAGCCAAGTGTTGAGGTAGGTGTCGAGAAAAAAAGGTTTTGACAGATGCAGCTGTCGAGAATGTGTCGAGGAACACAATATCAGACACGAGAAAGAAGCTCGATCAATCCACCAGCTGTCGAAAAGCTATCGAGAGGTCAGGAGGTTTCTCGATCGATTCACAAGTTATTGTGAGGTGTCGAGATTGCGATAAGATGCAACTGAAGAGCTCGACAAATAAGCTAGGTGTCGAGAGGTATTGAGGAGGTGTCGACTGATGGAATCATACAACACAGCGGAAGGAAAAATAACAGATCTACTTCATACATAAAAGTTAACATGCATTGTTTAGGTTTCAGAATATAAGAACAAGAGAGTGTACTTTGGAGCGGTGAATTTCAAAACTTGAAGATGAAAATCACTTGGGAATACTTTCAATCTTCACTCCAATTCCACTAACGCCCAAGATGTGTGGTCTCTCAATCAGTTCCAAAGGGAGAATGTCAAAAGGTGTCTAACACTTTTTACACCACTTCACAAGAGTGTTCTTTCTAACTCTTTCTATGAATTCTCTTTCAAAAATATTTCTCATACATGAAAATTCTGTATGTTTCTCCCTTTGTATCTAACTGATTATCTAATTGCGCCGGCCTTTTGGGCCTTTCCAATTGGGCTTAAGTGTGTGGCTTGGAGTGGGACCAAAAGGGACCAATAAGACACTAGCTCCAATGGGCCTTGGACTTTTCTGTCAACTCTTGACAAGTCCAAAGTTACCATTAGCTATATTTAACACCACTATATAAATATAGTTGCACTCTAGGCCTTATTAATAAATTATATCCCAAGACTTTATTATACATGCAACCCCTTCATAAAATATTCATAGTAACACAAAGTCATGAAAGCAGACTGCCACTTTGTTTATTACTACATCTTAATTTCTTGAGTACCCGGTTTAATTCTTTAAGTTATTCATCATATATTTATGAAATCCAATTCCATAAATATATACTTTAGTAACTCCTTACTAAAGTGGTTAGGCCCAACTCTCTGAATAACAAACCCATTAAACTTATCTCAAGGGTATATTTTGTATCTCCGTTAAGAGACTATGAATTCCATCTTGAGAATATATGTTCCATCAACACTAAATGTGGTTGCCCAACATACTGAGATTTTGACCGTTACTATAGATTTCACTCCTGATATATCAAAGCAACCTACACTTCATGATCAGGTCCATTATTCTCTCAGGATTAAGAGTTCATGCAAATATAAGTCGTGAGTTTATTATTCATTTGACAGTCGTTAGGAGAATAATAAATCTCACACCGGTCCAGTTCAATATGTCTTAACTCTTAAAACATATCAACATATCAACTAGAAATCTCCATTTCCATGATCAAGACAAATCATCTTAGTTGATATGTTATAGTCTTCGCAGATGAAATGCCCAATTTCATCATCGACTACGAACTATATTTCTGAGTTTACAAAGAACTTGTGATTTATATCTTCTGTGACTAAATCACATAAATCACATACTATGCATCTCATGGACTATATGATAATGTCCCAATATTCATGTTACCAATATTTTCAAATAATAATACAACTTTATTAACCAAAACATTAAGTCATACATAATGTCTTACATAATAAAATATATAGCATCATACAATAGGATTTAAGGACACATATCCCAACAATCTCCCACTTGGCCTAAAGACTATTATGCACTAATCTAACTCCCATCTCCTCCAAATGTGACTCGAAAGTCCTTTGAGGCAAGGCTTTGGTGAAGGGATCCGCTAGATTCTTTGCACCATCAATCTTTGCTACAATCACATCTCCACGAGCAACAATGTCCCGAATGATGTGGTACTTTCTTTCTATGTGTTTTCCTTTCTTGTAATTCCTTGGATCCTTGGATTGTGCAACCGCTCCACTATTGTCACAGAATAATGTAATAGGAACTTGCTCAATTCTTATAACACAAGATCACAAAGGAATTTCTTGAGCCAAACAGCCTCCTTTGCTGCTTCACAAGCAGCAACATATTCGGCTTCCATGGTGGAGTCCGCAATACAAGATTGCTTAACACTCCTCCAACTTATGGCTCCACCTCCTAAGGTGAAAACACAACCCGACGTGGATTTTCTAAAATCTAGATCTGACTGAAAATCTGAATCTGTATAGCCAATGGAAATCAAATCCTCACAACGGTAAACAAGCATATAATTTCTCGTTCTGCGTAGATACTTGAGAATATGCTTTACAGCTTGCCAATGTTTAAGTCCTGGATTTGATTGATATTGGCTGACCATGCCAACTGAATAACAAATATCCGGCCTAGTACAAAGCATGGCATACATGAGACTTCCTACAGCAGAAGCATAAGGAACTTGTCTCAACGAATTTTCTTCCTCTTGAGTCTTAGGCCTTTGGTCATCAGACAGAGGAACCCCATGTCTAAAAGGAAGTAATCCTTTCTTGGAGTTTTGCATGCTAAACCGTTCTAGAATCTTATCTATATATCCAGCTTGTGACAAACCTAACATCCTATTCTTTCGATCTCGCCAAAGCTTGATCCCTAGAATATAGTTAGCTTCGCCCAAGTCCTTCATATCAAATTGGCTTGACAACCAAACTTTAACCGATGACATTACTCCTACATCGTTTCCAATGAGTAGAATGTCATCAACATAAAGCACTATGAACATTACTACTTTGTCTTGATGTCTCTTGTACACACATGGTTCATTAAGATTTTGCTTAAAACCAAAAGATTTGATTGCTTGATCAAATCTGATGTTCCATGACCTAGATGCTTGCTTAAGTCCATAAATGGACCTTTTCAACTTGCATACCATATGCTTTTGGTTCTTTGCTATGAAACCTTCTAGTTGCAACATATAGATTTCTTCTTCAAGATTGCCATTTAGAAATGCAGTCTTGACATCCATTTGCCAAATCTCATAATCATAATGAGCAGCAATGGATAAGAGAATTCTGATAGATTTAAGCATGGCTACTGGCGAAAAGGTTTCATCATAATCGATGCGTTCTTTTTGTGTATACCCTTTAGCCACTAGCCTTGCTTTAAAGGTTTCAACCTTTCCATCTATCCCTCTCTTCCTCTTGTAAACCCATTTGCAACCAACAGGTTTAATGCCGTTAGGCGCCTCTACAAGACTTCAAACTTGATTGGAATACATGGAATCTAATTCAGATTTCATAGCTTGGACCCAATGATGTGCATCTATATCATTCATTGCCTCCTCATAAGTGTAAGGATCCGATTCAGCCTCTTCTGAGATAGCCTCATAAGTTTCTCCTAAACCTATAAATCTCACAGGAGGCCGAACAATTCTCCCACTACGACGAGGCACTTGTGTACTAGACATTTCATGAGTAGTATCTTGTGGTGTATCTAATACAACCACTTTTTCCTTAGTTTTATCCAATGGTTGTTGATTTACAGATTCATTCATTTCATCCAATACAACTCTACTTCTAGGAGTAAAATTATTCATATAGTCATTTTCCAAACATTTAGCATTTGTACTAACAAAAACTTTGTTATCATTTCGACTATAGAATAAATAACCCCTAGTTTCTTTTGGATAACCCACAAGCAAACACACTTCCAATTTTGGTTCCAACTTATCAGGCTTCCCCTTTAGCACATGTGCTGGACAACTCCAAATGTGGAGATACCTCATACTAGGCTTACGCCCACTCCACAATTCAATGGGTGTTTTGGGGACAGATTTTGATGGAACTAAATTCAAAAGATGTATTGCTGTATTTAAGGCATATCCCCAAAAAGAAATTGGTAAAGTTGAATAACTCATCATGGACCTAACCATTTCCAAAAGAGTTCTATTCCTTCTCTCCAATACACCATTTTGTTGAGGAGTTCCAGGTGCAGTCAATTGGGATATAATCTCATTTTGAATTAGGTAATCTTTGAAAATCCCAAGAAGGTATTCGCCACCTCGATCAGATCGAATGGCTTTTATGCGTTTGCCTAATTGATTCTCAACTTCAGCCCTAAACTCTTTGAACTTTTCAAAGGTTTCGGACATCTGTGTCATTAGGTACACATAACCATATCTTGAGTAATTATCCGTAAAAGTGATGAAATACTCATAACCTCCTTTTGCTTGGGTTGACATAGGACCACATACATCTGTATGAACTAATTCAAGTAACTCTTGGGCTTTTCTACCTTTGGCATTAAAAGGTCGCTTGGTCATTTTACCTTCCAAACAAGATTCACAAACTAGAAATTCATCAAAGTCCATGGGCTCTAAGAGTCCATCTTTGATCAGCCTTTGAATTCTATTTGAATTAATATGACCTAAACGCAAGTGCCAAAGATATGCTTCATTAGAAGGAAACTTTCTCTTTAATGATTTTACATGTGAGTGACTATCTAATTCAGAATTATGTAGTTCATGCTTAACAAGAGTTAAAATATAAAGACCATCCACAATATTGCCAGAACAGATAAACATTTTATCCTTCTTTATCATAACATTGTCTTTTAGGATAACACAATATCCTTGTTTACCCAAATAAGTTGCAGAAATTAAATTCCTACGCACATTAGGTACAAACAGACAGTCTTGCAATATTAAAACCCTAGACTTAAAGCACAAATGAACAACACCAACAGCTACAACCGGAATTCTGCTCCCATCAGCCAAAGTTAGAAACAATTCCCCTTCACTCAGTTTTCTGGTCTCCTGAAACCCCTGCAAAGAATTGCAGATGTGATTAGTACAACCTGAATCCACACACCAGGAATCAGTGGGATTCTGTACCAAACATATTTTAAGAAGAAAGGAAGTTTTCATACCCTTGTTCTTGGCAGCTTTAAACTTTAGACAATTCCTCTTCCAATGTCCTTTCTCACCACAATGGAAACATTTTCCTTTGAGCTTCTTTCCTTTATCGGCAACCCCTAAGCCAATTTGCTTACCCTCTTTCTTAGTGAAGTCCTTCTTCTTCTTCTTACCCTTGCCTTTCGACTTAGGTTGTGAAGTAGAAGTTTCACCAACATTGGCTTCAACACTAGAAGTACCAAAGATGCCTTCCGCCGCCACTAACTCATTCATTAATTCAGACAAAGAATAAACCTTTTTGTTCATATTATAATTCAGTCTGAATTCCTTGAATGATTCTGGTAGTGACTGGAGTATCATATCCACTTGGGATTCTCCATCAATGTCGGCACCTAAAACTTCCAATGTATTCAGATTAGAGATCATTGTAAGACAATGTTCTCTTACTGAACTACCTTCAGCCATCTTGGTATTATAAATTTGCCTCATGATTTCTTGCCTTGCTGATCGGCCTTGCTCACCAAACATCTCCTTCAGACTTAGCATAATGTCCGAAGCTAGTTCTACATCCTGCATTTGATGCTGTAGAACATTTGAGATGGACGCCAGGATATAGCACTTGGCCATTTCATTAGATTTCTGCCAACGATCATATCGTTGTTTTTCCTCAAGAGGAGCATCTAATGAAGGAAAGCTAGGACATGGTTGAGTAAGCACATATTTGTGCTCTTCAGCAGTTAAAACAATGTCCAAGTTTCTTTTCCAGTCAACATAGTTGGATCCAGTCAGTTTGTTTTGATTAAGAATAGAAACAAGTGGGCTAAAAGATGCCATGTTCAAATCTGAAAATAACAAACATGAATATAATAAGTAAATTGGACTTTATCTATTCAGCATATAAGCATATAATATGGAACCTTAATAAAACCATAAAATAATATATGCAACGACAACCCAATCCCATGTTTAAAATTCCTTGGAAGCAAGTAAATTATAAACACTATGATTGATTGAGAACTATTCTCATTATTAGTGCTATCATGATAACTCTTATCAAACACTAATAACATGCCGTTTCTACTTTAGCCTCTAAGTAATAATGACATAGCTCCGAAGGGAGATTAACATTAAACTTAGTCTAGTGTACACCATTGACTGAATTCTATGTGAGTCATAAAGTAACTCCACGGAAGCGTGGTCGTTCTCAATGTAAAAACACATATTATTCATCATAAAGAAGTTTAACCTGTAGTACCGTGAATTAAACACCCTCCGAAGGGAGCAAGGCATATACGCCAAGGCGAGGTGCTTAATCACACTACTATAAACCGACAATGGAGGCCGTGAGATCCAACCCTTATATCTCTCTCCCACTAGATATTTTAAAATAAAGGTTTTTAAATTAAAACATGCATAATATGATTACACATAACCTCGATCTTTTATATATGGAAAAACACTTAGAAAAAATTCTGGATCAACAGTCCTCGATCGATCTGTTGGATAAAAATCTTGTTTTGTATCTCATACAAAACACACAGCGGAAGCAACAAACAAGGATCTATTTCATTCATGATTGACAACATGCACTCTGTAAATTTCAGAATTTAAGAACAAGATAGCGTACCTTGGTGTGGAGAAATTCAAAACAAAGATTAGAAGCACTTGGGAAAACTTTTAATCTTTACTCCAATTCCACTTTACGCCTAAGATGTGTGGTCTCTCAATCAGTTACCAAAGGGAGAATGAAAGTGTGTCTCACACTCTTTTTTTTCTCTACGATTCTTTTCTTTTTAAAAAGCACTTAAAAATTTCTGTATGTTTCTCCCTTTATAACTAACTGATTATCTAATTGGGCCGGCCTATTGGGCCTTTCCAATTGGGCTTTAATGTGTGGCTTGGAATGGGACCAAAAGGGACCAATAAGACACTAGCTCCAATGGGCCTTGGGCTTTTTCGTCAACTCTTGACAAGTCCAAAGTTACCATTAATTATATTTGATACCACTATATAAATATAATTGCACTCTAGGTCTTATTAATAAATTATATCCCAAAACTTTATTTTACACGCAACCCCTTCATAAAATATTCGTAATAATACAAAGTCATAAATATAGACTGCCACTTTGTAAATTACTACATCTTATCCTTGAGTACCCGGTTTAATCCTTTAAAGTTATTCATCATATATTTATGAAATCCAATCTCATAAATATATACTTTAGTAATTTCTTACCAAAGTGGTTAGGCCTAACTCTCTGAATAACCAAACCCATTAAACTTATCTCAAGGGTATATTTTGTATCTCCGTTAAGAGACTATGAATTCCATCTTGAGAATATTTGTTCCATCAACACTAAATGTGGTTGCCCAACATACTGAGGTTTTGACCGCTACTTTAGATCTCACTCCTGATATATCAAAGCAACCTACACGTCATGATCAGGTCCATTATTCTCTCAGGATTAAGAGTTCATGCAAATAGAAGTCGTGAAATTTATTATTCATTTGACAGTCGTTAGCAAAATAATAAATCTCACAGCGGTCCAGTTCAATATGTCTTAACTCTTAAAACATATCAACATATCAACTAGAAGTCTCCACTTCCATGACCAAGACAAATCATCTTAGTTGATACGTTATAGTCTTCGCAGATGAAATGCCCAATTTCATCACCGACTACGAACTATAAATTCTGAGTTTACAAAGAACTTGTGATTTATATCTTCTGTGACTAAATCACATAAATCACATACTATGCATCTCATGGACTATATGATAATGTCCAAATATTCATGTTACCATTATTTTAGATAAAAATAAACAACTTTATTAAACACAACATTAAGTCATACATAATGTCATACATAATGTCATACATAGCATCATACAATAGGATTTAAGGGTACACATCCTAACACGATCCTCGACAGATTCTCGATCGGTCTAGAAAAGTTCCGCGAAGCTCGACAGATCCTCGATAGAATCTCGATCGATCGAGAAACTTTCTGTCTGCTCGATAGATCCTCGACAGATTCTCGATCGATCGAGCTTCGCGAATTTTGAATTTTCCAGAATTTTCCAAAAACAGTTTTTCAACGTTTTCATGTACAAAACAACTATCATACGATCATTATGAACATGAATTGATATCAAAACTGAATATCATTGATGTTATAGCCTTAAAGTTCAGTTTAACATACTTAAACTAAAAAATTAAACAACATCATAACATCAAAAACAGTTTTCATCAAGAACAAAGATTTCAACGACCATGCAGTAAACTATTTTCTAACAACATGAAATCATTGTTACTAAATCCAAAACTCAAAAACATGTTAAACAGATATGTAATGAAGACCACTCTGATACCAATTGATGGAATCATACAGCGCAGCGGAAGGAAAAATCACGGATCTACTTCATACATAAAAGTTAACATGCATTGTTTAGGTTTCAGAATATAAGAACAAGAGAGTGTACCTTGGAGCGATGAATTTCAAAACTTGAAGATGAAAATCACTTGGGAATACTTTCAATCTTCACTCTAATTCCACTAACGCCCAAGATGTGTGGTCTCTCAATCAGTTCCAAAGGGAGAATGTCAAAAGGTGTCTAACACTTTTTACACCACTTCACAAGAGTGTTCTTTCTAACTCTTTCTATGAATTCTCTTTCAAAAATCTTTCTCATACATGAAAATTCTGTATGTTTCTCCCTTTGTATCTAACTGATTATCTAATTGCGCCGGCCTTTTGGGCCTTTCCAATTGGGCTTAAGTGTGTGGCTTGGAGTGGGACCAAAAGGGACCAATAAGACACTAGCTCCAATGTGCCTTGGACTTTTCTGTCAACTCTTGACAAGTCCAAAGTTACCATTAGCTATATTTAATACCACTATATAAATATAGTTGCACTCTAGGCCTTATTAATAAATTATATCCCAAGACTTTATTATACATGCAACCCCTTCATAAAATATTCATAATAACACAAAGTCATGAAAGCAGACTGCCACTTTGTTTATTACTACATCTTAATTCCTTGAGTACCTGGTTTAATTCTTTAAGTTATTCATCATATATTTATGAAATCCAATTCCATAAATATATACTTTAGTAACTCCTTACTAAAGTGGTTAGGCCCAACTCTCTGAATAACAAACCCATTAAACTTATCTCAAGGGAATATTTTGTATCTCTGTTAAGAGACTATGAATTCCATCTTGAGAATATATGTTCCATCAACACTAAATGTGGTTGCCCAACATACTGAGATTTTGACCGTTACTATAGATCTCACTCCTGATATATCAAAGCAACCTACACTTCATGATCAGGTCCATTATTCTCTCAGGATTAAGAGTTCATGCAAATATAAGTCGTGAGTTTATTATTCATTTGACAGTCGTTAGGAGAATAATAAATCTCACACCGGTCCAGTTCAATATGTCTTAACTCTTAAAACGTATCAACATATCAACTAGAAATCTCCATTTCCATGATCAAGACAAATCATCTTAGTTGATATGTTATAGTCTTCGCAGATGAAATGCCCAATTTCATCACCGACTACGAACTATATTTCTGAGTTTACAAAGAACTTGTGATTTATATCTTCTGTGACTAAATCACATAAATCACATACTATGCATCTCATGGACTATATGATAATGTCCTAATATTCATGTTACCAATATTTTCAAATAATAATACAACTTTATTAACCAAAACATTAAGTCATACATAATGTCTTACATAATAAAATATATAGCATCATACAATAGGATTTAAGGACACATATCCCAACATCGACATAGCTATAAACATAGATATAAATGCAATCAAGAATGCAACTCAACCAAAGATCCAACAAACATTTTGAACTCTTAAAATCATCTCTCAACAACAAGAAAATGATAAGCATTTAGATCCTAAAAACACACACACATACTAAACAAGTCTAACCAATTTTATATTTCAAAAACAAGTTAAGACAGTTTAGTGAGCATACATCAACACATGTTAACCTTGTGATGGCCAAATCATATTGTACCTGCACATGTATCATGAGTAGCAAAGAATATTGCGTGTTGTGAGTGAAAAACGTCGTAAGCATACATCAACACATGCAAAGAAATGTCTCAATGTTATGACGATTTGAGATATGAGAAAATCTTTTAACTCACATACAATCATAACTGTTTGATGGGGATTATCACCTTTGAGGTACATCCTATAACTCCCACATCTCCTAGAAAACATGCTTGCAATCATATTTTAAAGCATATTGTTCTTTTTGCTTTAATTTCTTTGCATATTTTCTTTTATTAAGCAAACCATGCATGGGTATATAAAAGAGAGAAAAGAAATACCCAATTATGTTAAGCCTTTTAACATTTCACTTTTGCTATGCCGAAGCACATAGATGTCATTGACATTGCACTTTTGCTATGCCGAAGCATACAGTTGTCATTCCATGATTGGCGAGTAACAGTGATGAGATGGTTATTTATACCTTTCTCTTAGGATTTTTTAGTCCTTTCTGTCAAAAAAACTGATACAAGTGTTAAGTACAAGAAATCACTTAACCTTACTTATCACAAACAAAGAGCCACAAAGCTCACTTACTTGTTTGTGCATGAAAATGCTCATCTAAGCTACAAGCGATACAAACTTTAGAAAACTTTGTTTCAATGGCCATTTTAAGGTTCACAAGAACCAATGTACACATACACACACTATTTTTGTATTTTTGTAAATTTTTTCTATTTTTATTTTTGAAACAAAACGAAATAACTAAAACTGAAAAACTAATAATCAAAAACATGTAAAGCAAAACAAAGCAATGCATAAAAACTAGACTTACTCAAAAAAAAATTAAGGCAAAACACACAAGTAATGAAAAAAAAAAAAAAAAAAAAAGAGAGAGAAAGTGATTTAAATCACTTGGAACCCTTTTCCTTCCACACCTTTGAAGAACCTTACCTTTTTGCAAACGTTCGAACTGGTGGTGAGGGGGAAGAATTTATACCGTTCAAGTTCGTAAAAAACATGAGGGCTTTGAGAAGATCTCTGAGAGGAGCAAATGAAAACGAAAACTGATTTTGGTTTCCCGACACCAACACGGTGTTGCTATTTTGAGTGGCTAACCACTTATAGCAATTTGGTCGAGTATGACCAGCCGCTCCACAGTGATGACAGAGATACTGCTTTTTTTGTTTAGGTCGTTGAGAGTTATCCTTCTTAGCCCTAGGGTTTTTAACTTCCTTCTTATCCTGTTTAGGGAGTGCTCCTAAGATAGATTTACCTTATCTAAGTTCTCACTAGCTAATTCAGTTTTAATATTAGAGTTCTCAATATCAACACTATTGCTAGGAGGAACAAAAACAATAGTACTAGAAGAAGAAATATTTGAGGAAGAGAAATCATACCCTAAACTTGTTCGATCTGAAGCAGATTTTTGCAAACTGAGCATCTCATCGAGCTTAGCGCTTAAAGTCCTTTCCAGTTGGGCTATCACTTGGAATAGTTCTGACTCAAGCTTCTTAGTCTTCTTAGCCAAAAAGTTATTCTCAAATCTCAATGCTCTAATAGTTTTATTTGCTTCATCAACCTTTGTGGAAAGCTCTTCACGTTCAAGCTCCACATCACTAAGCTTCTTGGTGGTCAACCTATACAACTTCTCGTGCTTTTTTAAGACTGTGTGAATGTCATCTTGATCATCCATCTTTTCAAACTTGGATTCCACCAATTCTTCTTCTTCATCCACATCTTCAATAATCCCCTCAGTAGGATTGACCGTGGCAATGAAGGCATTCAAGATCCCGTCATTGTCGGAATCTTCTTCAGGCTCGGGGTCGCTTAGCGTAACAGCAAGTGTCTTACTTTTCCCAATTGTCTTGAGATATGTTGGGCACTCCTGTTTCATGTGCCTGAAGCCTTGGCACCCAAAGCACTTAGGTCTAGTTGGAAAAATGTACTGACCACCATCCCTAGCATCCTTCTTCCCTTTATCTTGGCCCTTGTACTGAAAAAGAACTGGATTGCCTACAATCCTTATTGAAGCCTTTACCATTTGCATTCTACATAAACTTCTTGAATTGCCTGGTGATGTAGGACTTCATCTTAGAATCTTCATCATCGAAAGACTCTTCAGTATCACTGCTCTTGGCCTTAAATGCCATACTCCTGCTCTTGCTAGACTTTCCGATTCTAGACAAACCCAACTCATAGGTCTATAGATTTCCAACTAGCTCTGTCAAAGGAATTTTATCAATATCCTTTGATTCCTTAATCACTGTGATCTTGGTATGGAATCTTTCGGTCAGAGATCTAAGCACTTTTCTCACAATCTTGGGTTCTGGATAGTTTCTCCAAGATTAAAAGTAGAATTCACGATGTCTTTGAGTTTTGCATAGATCACATCAAATGGCTCACCCTCCTCCATTTTTATCTCTTTAAAGCTTGTAGTGAGCCTTTGAAGTTTCAAATCTTTGACAGCCTTTTTTCCCTGATAGGTTGTCTAGAGGATGGTCCATGCTTCCTTTGCAGTTTCGATGGAGGATATCTTCTTGAATTCCTTATTTGTGATTGCACTGAACAACGCATTCAATGCCCCGTTGTTGAAGTTTTCCACCTTGATCTTAGCTTCATCCTAATTAGCCGACGCTTCCTTTGGCTTGGTCCAGCCAATATTTACAGCTTGCCACATCTTCTCATCAAGAGACTGCAAAAAAGCTCTCATCCGTACGTTCTAGTATGCATAGATAGTCCCATCAAATAAAGGAGGGATAATAAGAGATTATCCTTTATCCATGACAAATGGGGGTCAATAGGGGGTCAATAGATCACACACACAGAGATTAGACCCTAATCAGAGTGTGTTTGCTCTGATACCACTTGATAGGCCAAAAACGTATTGACCCCTTGTGATGGATTAGTTGATTAATTAGCCGAGTTTATTAATTAATCAAATTAACATGCAAATGTGTGGTAGCACGAAAGAATTTCCAATAAACTAAAGTGCAGCGAAAAATAAATTGACACGGTGATTTGTTTACGAATGGGGAAAACCTCCAATGCAAAAACCCCACCGGGTGATTTTAAGGTCACCACTCCCGAGGATCTACTATTATCACAACAAGCGGTTACAAGTAAAGGAATCCTAGTACCTTCTACCAACCTACAATTGAACCCTTACCCTAATACCCAATTGAACTTGTTCTGTAGTGACAATCTCTTCTTCTCAATGCACGGCTCCTAGTATGTGACTAACCAGATGCGTGGATCCTAGTACGCGACTTCAATTACCAACTTGAGAAAGATGTTGGTTGCAAAGTTCTTCAGTTCATCCACACAATGAAGAACAAAAAGATTCTTGGTTACAAAACCCTATGGTGCAAAGACATAGCAGCTTCTTCATAAAGAGATGAACTAGAGCAAACTTTGTCTCTGGTCATAAATTGCTTGAACAAATTTTTCTCAATGTTTGTGTAACTTGTGTCTTCTTTTATGGCCCTTAAAATAATCCTTTTATATGTCTAGGGTTATGAGAAAAGAAGTTCCAAAGACACATCTACGAATTAGAATCAAAATGGATCTAAAATTCAGTTTTCTTTAAACCTCAATAGCTTAAGGTGTCAAGATGCTGTCGAGCAGCTATTGAGCCTCAAGGCTGGAACAACTTCTTAAAGCTCGATAGATACAGTTGTCGAGACAGATGTCGAGCTTTAATGACAGGCATTTTTCAGCTTGAATCTTGGACAATCTTGCATGGCTTTAACACTTGATTTTGAAATAAGGTTTCTTGAAGTATTAAAACATCCTAGATCTACCCAAATACAAGTGAAGTGCAGTTTGTCAAAGGATTAGCCAATTACATAAAAGAATGACATATGTTCTTAACAAGTGAACCACATATTTCCTAACAGGGATCGTGAGGCATATACGCCAAGACGAGATTCTTACCCATACTACTATGAACCAATAATGGAAACCGTGAGATCCAACCTTTGTATCTCTCTTCCACTAGAAACTTTAAAACAAGTAGATTGTCCTGAAATCATTGTAATCTCATCACAATTTTAACCCTACACGTCAAATGTGTTTAATTGTTTAAATTCGATGTGATGTTACTAAGTCAAGTCACAATAGCGTAACGAACATTTGCACAATCACAAAGAAGTTTAATCATGTAATCAGTGAAATAAATAGCCTCCGCTTGGAATGCAAGACTAAAGTCAAGACAATGTATCTATTCACATTACATTAAACTTAACAAAAGGGTCATTTTAGCACTCCCACTCGTTATTTGGGTTTTTCTTAAATAATTGAGATCTCATCACAAATAATAACCTTGCACTTATTGAAGACTCTAATCTCATTAGAATCACTAACTAAAATGGAAGTCCTAAACTATTAAGGATTCCTTAAACCCTAATGGATAAAAAATTAATTATAAAGAACTCTATCCTTAATTTACTAGATAAAGTATTCTAATCTCATTAGAAACTATATAACTTTAACTAGAATTTTAATCTCATTAAAAACCTCTAATTAAAATAAATTAAGGACTTTTAATCATAAAACAATTTAGGACTAAGAGTTCTATTTAACTAATATCTTTGATCTCATTAGGTCTTTTAGTTAGATAACGATTAATATATGTCCTTAACTTTTAAGGACTATAAAATTAATCACATAGCTTTGCTTTTTTATCAAAGTTTTAACTCTTAGTTAAAAACAAGTGAAAATTCAAAATTTAGTGTCTTCGATCGGTCGAACTTATTATTCGATCGATCGAAAAATGAAGAAATTCATAACAAAGCTTCTGCCTCGTTCGATTGATTCTCGATTCCTATTCGATTGATCAAAATTAACTTTCAATCAGTCGAAGGGAATTCTTGATCAATTGAGACAATGAAGAATTTCATCATAGAGTTTCTGCCTTACTTGATCGGTTCTCGATTCCTCTTCGATCAATCGAAAAGTACATTCGATCATTCGAAAGGAATCCTAGATTAATCAAAACTCGCAAAACTAAAATTTTTCAAAATTTTCAAGTAACCGTTTTTGATGTTTTTGCTATTTTCCATCAAAAAATACCTTTTGATTTTATAAAAGAAGATTTACATATCAAACATTAAGATTTTCAAGATGAAGATCAAGAACCCTAATATGCTAGAAACCCTTGAAAACAAAATCCTTATCTCATTAGTAATGGATCTCTTTAAAGGATTTCTATTATGACATACGAATTCAATGGAAAATAACACACATTCATCATTCAAGATAACCAACTAGTGTAACTGTGGCACCATCACAAAATTACATCACGCCTCAATTAATATATATATATATATAAAATTACATCACAAAACCAAAATTATATATATATATATATATATATATATATATTCATTTAATCAAAAGAAGTAAAGGCATATGAATGATGTCAAGCACAATTGCTTCAACTTTCTTTTAAACGATAAAGCATGACAAGGCACCATAACCAAAAGACATGATCATGGGCTTCATGGAATAGCGTGAACCAATATATGTATATATCTCTCATATATTAAAACATGACATATATTAAGAAACTTGATCATGACCACTTCGAAAAATTGAATCCAACATATATATCTTATATACGTTCATGACATCGGCAACGGTTATCAAAGAAAATTCAGTTACATTTATGTTCTTTGAACCTTAATCCATGTCTTTCACAAAAGAGTACAATCAAGGACACAATTATGCAGAAACTTTACTGCATAAAATTAAATCACCAAGAAAACTATTTTCTTTGATTATAAAACTCAATCACATGTTATACAAGCATGAGATGAAAACCTGGCTCTGATACCAATTGTTGGTAAATCTGGTTTTGTATCTCATACAAAACACACAACGGAAGCAACAAATATGGATCTATTTCATTCATGATTGATAACATGCACAATGTAAATTTCAGAATTTAAGAACAAAACAGCATACCTTGATACGGTGAAATTCAAAACAAAATATTAGAAGTACTTGGGAACACTTTTAATCTTCACTCCAATTCCACTTTACGCCCAAGAAGTGTGGTCTCTCAATCAGTTTTTGAGGGAGAATAATTGAGTGGATTCACTCACACAGACACACCATTTCATGATGATGTCTCTTTTTTTTTTCTAATAAAAAATTTTGTATGTTGCATCCTTTATAACTAACTAATTATTTAATTGGGCTGGCCTATTGGGCATTTCCAATTCAGCTTTAGTGTGTGGCTTGAAATAGGACCAAAAGGGACCAATAAGACACTAGCTCCAATGGGCCTTGAGCTTTTCTGTCAACTCTTGACAAGTCTAAAGCTACCATTAATTATATTTAATACCACTATATAAATATAATTGCACTCTAAGCCATATTAATAAATTATATCACAAGACTCTAATAATATCATTTGACCCCTCTATGAAATATGCATAGTGAACAAAGTCATAAAAAACCCTCACTTTGTAAAACAACAATTTTATCTTTCAGTACTCGGTTTAATCTTTTAGTTATTCACATTTATTGAAATCCAATTTCAATAAATACAAAATTTAGTAACACCTTACTAAAGTGGGCATCCTGAATGACTAGTTCCCATTAACTTATCACGAAGGGATATTTCGTGTCTCTATAAAAAGAGATTATGGATTTCATCTTGAGAATATGTGTTTCCTCAACACTACGTGTGGTTACCCAACATACTGAGGTTTTGACCGTGAATATTAGATCTCACTCTTGATATATCAAAATAACCTACATTTCATGATCGGGCTCACTACCCTTTTAGGATTAAGAGTTTATGAAATTAGAAGTCGTGAGATTAATTATTCAGGTGACAATTGTTGATTGAATAATTAATCTCACAGCGGTCCAGTTCAATATGTCTTAGCTCTTAAGACACGTCAACACATCAACTAAAAATCTCCACTTCCATGATTAAGACAAATCATCTTAGTTGATGTGTTACAGTCTTCGCAAATGAAACGCCCAATTTCATCACCGATTACGAACTACATTTTGAGTTTACAAGGAACTTGTGATTTACGTATTCTGTGAGTAAAGCACATAAATCACATACAATGCATCTCATGGACTATGATAATGTCCCATTAGTTCATTTATAAATAGTCTCATATAATTAAACAATTTAATTATTTATGATGTGCCAATAAATTGGATTTTTAGGGCATAAACTTCAATAGATTGCACCGCCTACAAGGCCTAGCATCACTAATAATCTCTTACCTAATCACAATTTTGGGAAAGGACCGAGGATTAATTACCTAATGATTGAAGAGAAAAGTAAAGAAGACCCATTCGACCTAATCTATGACCTACCCAAATGCTTTATGATGACATGGGAAGAATTAATGTATAGGACATTTACCACCACCACAGGATATGATATATGGAATGAAGAAGTACCAAAAACCAAAAACTACTTAGCATCCACAAATGAAGGGAGACACTTCAAACCTTAAATAAACACTAAACACCCATAAATGGGGGGGAGACACTTCAAGCCCCAATTCAGTAACCTAACATTCATAAATGGGGGGAGACACTTCAAACCCCAAGATACCAACCATAATGACCCAACAAAAGTTGCCCACATCACAAGGGGGGGAGACACTTCAAACCCTCACATTTGGAGACCGACAACCCGATAGAAGCCTTGAATAGATCCACCCAACAAACACCTATCGAGGAAGATGAAGTCCTCAAGTAACTACAGAAGATACAAGCTAACATATCCTTATAGGGTTTACTCATAGCCTCATACAAACATCGTCAAAACCTAGTAGACCTTCTCAACCAAATCCAAGTTCCTACAACCACAACCTCTAAAGACCTGAATGCTATGATTGGGTCCATAAATAGGGAACTCACTATTTTCTATTCTGACAAGGATCTAACCAAGAAGGAGAAGCACCACAATGACTCGTTGCATATCACTGTAAATGCCAAGGGGAAGAGGATATCGATGGTGTTGATAGATGATGGAAGTGCATTAAACGTGTGTCCTTTAAAGATAACAAGTTGCTTACGTCTAAGTGTCAAGGACTTTATCCTAACCGATCTGCATGTGAGGGCATATGACAATAATAGAAGAGCGGTTTTGGGAACCATAACATTAGAGCTCACCATAGGGTCGATGGTCAAGAAAGTAGAGTTTCAAGTCCTTAACATAGCCTCATGCTTCAGTATGCTCCTTGGGTGACTGTGGATCCATGACACAGAGGCCGTACCTTCATCTCTATACCGAAAGGTTTGGTTTCCACATGAAGGAGCTATTGTGACCATATATGCTGATGCTTTGATGGTGCCTAAGCCTATTTATGGTATCGACTCTGAGAAAGAGCCATTGACCTTGGATGGCTTTGAGATTGAGAGGCCTAGCTTTAAAAGTAGAGAAGAGGAAGTGGAGAAGATCCCCATGAACTTTGCTCCCTACAGCAACAATAATGTAGTAGCGATGATAAGAAGAATGAATTACCTTCCAGGGATGAACTTGCGAAGAACTATGAAGAAGCCTACCATTTAAGTCCTGATGATTTCTACTGCCACACCACCTTTTGGGCTAGGCTTTAAGCCCACTGATGATGACTTGTTAGAGATGGAATTGAGAAAGATGGCCCGAGCCAAAGCTAAAGCAAAGGGACTTTCTTATCCTCCTAAGCCCCTGAAGCCCTATACTCCAACTCTGAATGGAAAGTTTGTCAAAGCTGGGGAAAGACAATATTATTGGGATTCCCTGAACCAAGATTTGATCTTGTGATGAAGACATTGGTGCTTGGGTTTAAATTACTACTTGAGTGCAATAACATGGTTCTAAAGCTAAAGAAGGAAAGCACAACTTGGGTTCCAACTGATTAGGCTGATTAAATGGACCCAGATGCTATGACCACACTCCTTTGAGATGCCATTTGTAATATCAAAGATAAAGAGTACTGGAAGGCTAGTCAGCATGCATTGAAAAGCCCGTATGAACTAAGAGCCCATAATGAAGATGAAGAAGGGGGGGCAGCTCCAAGTGATGATAATGAAGGAAGTGATGACAAGAGTAACAATAGTCGTGACAACAGTGATAGCGACAATGGACATGATGATGATGACAGCAACAACGACAATGAGAGCAACAGCAGTGAAGATTATGATAGCCACTACAGTGGCAAGGACTAGGGTGAACACCCTAGTGATAGAGAAGACAAAGATGCAAATCTTTTCTATGAAAAATTTGATGATGATGTGGACTATTATGATCAAGATATTGAAGATGATGTTGAAGCTAACAGGTGGAGTGATACTGATAGTGACCAATATAAGCTGGTGAATGTGTTAGAGAACGCAAAAGAAGATAATCGACAAGCCAACAATATGTACCACGAGGAATATCCCTATGGGCACCTTTCAAATTGGAGCTCTATCACTGATGTCAGTTCAAGATCCAGTTCTCGATATGATAAACATGGTAGAGAGATGCCAAAATTGGGGTCATATTACGACTTAAAACCTGACTCACCTACCCTACGAGTCGAAGAAGAAGATGATATAGATGCTATATTGGCCGCTCTAGACCAAAAACTAATGGTCCACAATCACAGAATCATGACACTTAAGAATGCTAAAGATGATGACAAGAAAATGGTGGAGGGTGAACCACAATATCTCCCTCAACGCACTTACTTGGGCAACAAAGGGAAGCACGATTTGTTTGATGAATAGATTGATAGTATAGAGCACCTGGATGCTATTGTGATAGACAAGCCTACAAACATGGAGATTTATGATGAAGCCACAGATTATATGGATGAAGACCCCGCAATATTGTTACTAAGGGAAGAAGGAACTTATTGGGAGCCACCTGCCATCGTGGAAGCCGACACTGAGTTGAAGAACTGGGCATGGGAGGGAGCCGACCACCATATGGAGGACTCTGTGAAGAAGATCGAGACCATCAAGTTAGTTACTTTTGCTAAGAAAATCAAGATCGCCGAGCCAGTCACCCCTGCCAAGAACATTGTTTTTGTCTCTATTGAGTCTATCTCTACTAGTATTTCTATTCTTGTTAAGACTTTTTATGATAGTTTTCCAATTGAGTCTATTTTAGTTAAGTCTGTTGAGAACTCTTTTCCTTTTAATATGATTTCTTATTCTGATTATTTGCTGGCTTTGAATGTTTTTATTTCTGCAATTGGTAAAAAAGCTCTTAATAATAAGGAATTAAAACATAGACACCTAGAACCCATAAAAGAAGAAACCCAATCTATTAACTTAGTAATTGATGATGAACCTAAAATGACATAAGTGGGCAATACCTTAACCATTTTTGAGAGAGATGCATCAGTGGCACTGTTAATAGAATTCAAAGAAGTCTTTGCGTGGTCATATAGTACAGGACTACATTCCAACAGATCCAACCATGAAGCCAGTCAAGCAAAAGTTGAGAAGAATGAAGTCAAAATGGACTCTCAAGATCAAGGAGAAAGTTGAGAAATTGTACAATGCAGGATTCCTAAGGGTGGTCAATTATTTGGAGTGGTTAGCTAACATGGTTTCGGACCAAAGAAGGATAGAAAGGTCAGAATGTGTGTAGATTTTCGAGACTTGAACAAGGCCAGTCCAAAAGATGACTTTCCATTGCCTCACATTGATGTCCTAGTTGACAATATAGAAGATCATGCTTTGCTATCATTCATGGACAGATTTTCAAGGTACAATTAGATTAAGATGGCTCTAGAAGATATGGAGAAAACCTCCTTCATTACACCATGGGGGACATATTTCTACAAGGTCATGCCATTTGATCCACAAAGAAGTAAAGGTTTATGTTGCTAATATGATAGTGAAGTCCAAAGACCGTGAAGGGCATATGCTGGCTTTGAGGACGTTCTTTGAAAGAATCTGGTTTTACAAGTTATGATTGAATCTCAAGAAATGCACTTTCAAAGTTACGACCCTCATAGGTGGTCGCCTGACTCATCTCATCAGTGAGAGTGTCAAGGCGAGCATCCATGTGCTGAAGCTATGCCTTGATCACAACAAGCGTCACACCACTTGCTGAAGAAGAAAGAATGGAGGTGGATGGATTGAAGAAGGCTAGAGGAGTCACCGTCTTGGTCCATGGCCGATTCGATTGAAGCTGGGCCTTGCTCCATCTAACTGACGTCGCGCTCAAGTGACCTATGAAGGTGAAGTGAGTAGACTCGAGATAAGAGAAAAAGGAGTGGAAAATAATCCTCATGGTAGCAGAAAGAAAGATAAGCTTATTACGGGTCGCCATATCCTTATAAACATCTATAAGGGAGAGAATGAAATGAAAGGGAAAGTCAATAATAAGGTCCTTAATGAGGGACAACAAAAGTGAGCACGAGGCTTAGTAATAGAATTATAGTGAGACAAGGGATCGAGAACAAATGTCATCACCATATTTAAGAACCTCAGACCTTTTGGAAAGCCTGAGTATGAGGAGTTTTAACACTCACCCCATAAAGAAGGTGTCTCACAAAAGAGAGACAAAAGTTCGTCTTTGGACACAGTCCTCAGACATGGACATCCAGGGTAATCAGGATGCGATTCCCTCAGAACATGTAGCACTTCGGAGATAAGCTTCAAAGTAACTACTAAACGAGTACCTCAAACAAAAGTAATAAACTGAGGTATCGAAGAATCAAAACCATGCATATTGGAGTAGATCTTTTGTATGATCACGAGGGACAACTCACAGGTATCTCACATAGAAACTCCCAACCCCCCCTGTGTATAACAATCAAAAGAGTAGTATCAGAGAAGTCTGATAGGATAACATGGCATTCCGAATGAATGCCATGTTTGGAGAAGTTTTCCAAGAAGTCCTTACGAGCCCTCTCACCATGAAACCTGACGTGTAAAGGTGTAGGATTAGAATGTGATACCCCAGAACGAGAAGGGTTCTGGGACGGAGTAGTTTTGCGCTTGGGTACCATGCACAAACTATCTGAGAGAGAGAGAGAAAGAGAGATAGAGAGAGAGAGAAGCAGAAAAGCACATCAACATATAGTACCAAAATAAGGAAAGAATAGGTACGTATGCTTGAACAATGCATGAGCATCTGACGTGCAACAAAAATGCATCATGTGCTCAGCCCAATCCAATCCTAACAGCACACAAGGTTCCAACATAGAAACACACATCTATAATGCATGAAACATTGTGAAAAAATGCAAATTAAATGATATGCATGAGCATACAACATCATATAAGCAAAACCTAACCTAAAAAATTTTACAAAAAACAAATCAATTTTCAAAAATTTCAAAAAGAACACAAAAACCAAAAACCTAGGTCTAAATGAGTGAAACGCATGAAGAATGAGAGATTAGAGAAGCTTACCAAAGGGAAAAAGCAAGAATTAGGCCGAAATCCAAGTGGGTTTGAGGTTTAGATAGAGAAGAGAGAGTTTAGGAGGTGAAAAGACAGTTTCTGTCAAGAGAAGTTGAAGAAAAATGAATCTGATTTCGCGTTCGATCTATTTAAACAAAACATGTCTCAATGGATTGAGGATCTATTGAGATTCTATCGAGCACTAATTCATGACAGATAAATCTGTCAAGGTGCTGTCAAGAATCTGTCGACTGCAAAAATACCTTGATGGATCGAAAATCTATCAAAAATCTATTGACCAGATAAAAACTTTCTCGATAAATTGAGAAGCTGTCGAGAAGCTATCGAGACAAATTCCAGAAGCTTCAATGGATCAAAGATGCATTAAAATCTGTCTATAAAAGAAGTCCAAGGGTCTCGATAGATAGCTATCTATCGAGAAGCTGTTGAGCTTAACAAAAACAAATTTTTCAGGGAGAAGAAAAACACTTAAATGAATGCATTCAAGCAAGCTACTCAACCAAAGATCCAATCAATATTTTAAGCTTTCACAAACATCTCTCAACAAGAAAAAAATTAAAGCATTTAAGATCCAAACACACACACACACACTAAACAAGTCTAACCAATTTTATATTTCAAAAACAAGTCAAGACAACTTAGTGAGCATGCATTAACACATGTATTCCTTGTGATGGCCAAATCACATTGTACCTACACATGTATCAAAAGTAGTAAAGAATTTTGCGTGTTATGTGTGAAAACATCGCAAGATTACGTAAGTGTCTCATGTTATAACGATTTGAGATATGAGAAAATCAATTTAACTTGCACACAATCATAACTTCTTGATGGCGACTATCACCTTCAAGGTACATCCTATAGCTCTCTTGTGATGTCCAAATCACATTGTACCCACACATGTATCAAAAGTAGCAAAGAATTTTGCGTGTTATGTGTGAAAACATCACAAGATTACAAAAGTGTCTCATGCTATGACGATTTGGGATATAAGAAAATCAATTTAACTCGCACACAATCATAACTTCTTGATGGGGACTATCACCTTCGAGGTACATCTTATAACTCCCACATCTCCTAGAAACACGCTTGTGTTGGATAAAATCTGGTTTTGTATCTCATACAAAACACATAGCGGAAGCAACAAATAAGGATCTATTTCATTCATGATTGACAACATGCACTATGTAAATTTTAGAATTTAAGAACAAGATAGCGTACCTTGGTGTGGAGAAATCCAAAACAAAGATTAGAAGCACTTGGGAAAACTTTTAATCTTCACTCCAATTCCACTTTACGCCCAAGATGTGCGGTCTCTCAATCAGTTTCCAAAAGGGAGAATGAAAGTGTGTCCCACACTCTTTCTTTTCTCTACAATAAAATCGCATTAAAAAATTCTGTATGTTTCTCCCTTTATAACCAACTGATTATCTAATTGGGCCGGCCTATTGGGCCTTTCCAATTGGGCTTTAGTGTGTGGTTTGGAATGGGACCAAAAGGGACCAATAAGACACTAGCTCCAATGGGCCTTGGGCTTTTCCGTCAACTCTTGACAAGTCTAAAGTTACCATTAATTATATTTAATACCACTATATAAATATAATTGCACTCTAGGCCTTATTAATAAATTATATCCCAAGACTTTATTTTACACGTAACCCCTTCATAAAATATTCGTAGTAACACAAAGTCATGAATGTAGACTGCTACTTTGTAAATTACTACATCTTATCCTTGAGTACCCAGTTTAATCCTTTAAAGTTATTCATCATATATTTATGAAATCCAATTTCATAAATATATACTTTAGTAATTTCTTACTAAAGTGGTTAGGCCTAACTCTCTGAATAACCAAACCCATTAAACTTATCTCAAGGGAATATTTTATATCTCCGTTAAGAGACTATGAATTCCATCTTGAGAATATATGTTCCATCAACACTAAATGTGGCTGCCCAACATACTGAGGTTTTGACCGTTACTTTAGATCTCACTTTTGATATATCAAAGCAACCTACACCTCATGATCAAGTCCATTATTCTCTCAGGATTAAGAGTTCATGCAAATAGAAGTCGTGAGATATATTATTCATTTGACAGTCGTTGAGAGAATAATAAATCTCATAGCGGTCCAGTTCAATATGTCTTAACTCTTAAAACATATCAACATATCAACTAGAAGTCACCACTTCCATGATCAAGACAAATCATCTTAGTTGATACGTTATAGTTTTCACAGATGAAATGCCCAATTTAATCACCGACTACGAACTACAAATTCTGAGTTTAAAAAGAACTTGTGATTTATATCTTCTGTGACTTTTCACATAAATCACATACTATGCATCTCATGGACTATATGATAATGTCCAAATATTCATGTTGCCATTATTTTAGATAAAAATAAAAAAATTTATTAAACACAACATTAAGTCATACATAATGTCATGCATAGCATCATACAATAGGATTTAAGGGCACATATCCTAACAATCTCCCACTTGCCCTATAGATTATTGTGCACTAATCTAACTCTCATTCCCTCCAAATGTGACTCGAAGGTCCTTTAAGGCAAGGTTTTGGTAAAAGGATCTGCTAGATTATTTGCACTTTCAATCTTTGCCACCACAACATCTCCACGAGCAACAATGTCTCGAATAATGTGATATTTCCTCTTAATGTGCTTTCCTTTCTTGTGATTCCTTGGATCTTTGGATTGTGCAATTGCTCCACTATTGTCACAAAGCAATATGATAGGAACTTGCTCCATTCTTACAACACCAAGGTCAGAAAGGAATTTCTTGAGCCAAACAGCCTCCTTTGCTGCTTCACAAGCAGCAACGTACTTGGCTTCCATGGTGGAGTCCGCAATGCAAGATTGCTTAACACTCCTCCAACTTATGGCTCCACCTCCCAAGGTGAAAACACATCCTGAAGTGGATTTTTTGAAATCTAGATCTGATTGAAAATCTGAATCTGTATAGCCAATGGGAATCAAATCCTCACAATGGTAAACAAGCATATAATTTCTCGTTCTCCTAAGATACTTGAGAATATGCTTTACAGCTTGCCAATATTTTGGTCCTGGATTTGATTGATATCGACTGACCATGCCAACTGAATAACAAATGTCTGGTCTAGTACAAAGCATGGCATACATGAGACTTCCCACTGCAGAAGCATAAAGAACTTGTTGTTGGATAAAAAATCTGGTTTTGTATCTCATACAAAACACACAGCGGAAGCAACAAATAAGGATCTATTTCATTCATGATTGACAACATGCACTCTGTAAATTTCAGAATTTAAGAACAAGATAGCGTACCTTGGTGTGGAGAATTTCAAAACAAAGATTAGAAGCACTTGGGAAAACTTTTAATCTTCACTCCAATTCCACTTTACGCCCAAGATGTGTGGTCTCTCAATCAGTTTCCAAAGGGAGAACGAAAGTGTGTCTCACACTCTCTCTTTTTCTCTACGAAAAATCACTTAAAAAATTCTGTATGTTTCTCCCTTTATAATTAACTGATAATCTAATTGGGCCGGCCTATTGGGCCTTTCCAATTGGGCTTTAGTGTGTGGCTTGGAATGGGACCAAAAGGAACCAATAAGACACTAGCTCCAATGGGCCTTGGGCTTTTCCGTCAACTCTTGACAAGTCCAAAGTTACCATTAATTATATTTAATACCACTATATAAATATAATTGCACTCTAGGTCTTATTAATAAATTATATCCCAAGACTTTATTTTACACGCAACCCTTTCATAAAATATTCGTAGTAATACAAAGTCATAAATATAGACTGCCACTTTGTAAATTACTACATCTTATCCTTGAGTACCCGGTTTAATCCTTTAAAGTTATTCATTATATATTTATGAAATCCAATTTCATAAATATATACTTTAGTAATTTCTTACCAAAGTGGTTAGGCCTAACTCTCTAAATAACCAAACCCATTAAACTTATCTCAAGGGAATATTTTATATCTCCATCAAGAGACTATGAATTCCATCTTGAGAATATATGTTCCATCAACACTAAATGTGGTTGCCCAACATACTGAGGTTTTGACCGTTACATTAGATCTCACTCCTGATATATCAAAGCAACCTACACGTCATGATCAGGTCCATTATTCTCTCAGGATTAAGAGTTCATGCAAATAAAAGTCGTGAGATTTATTATTCATTTGACAGTTGTTAGGAGAATAATAAATCTCACAGCGGTCCAGTTCAATATGTCTTAACTCTTAAAACATATCAACATATCAACATATCAACTAGAAGTCACCACCTCCATGATCAAGACAAATCATCTTAGTTGATACGTTATAGTCTTCGCAGATGAAATGCCCAATTTCATCACCGACTACGAACTATAAATTCTGAGTTTACAAAGAACTTGTGATTTATATCTTCTGTGACTTTTCACATAAATCACATACTATGCATCTCATAGACTATATGATAATGTCCAAATATTCATGTTACCATTATTTTAAATAAGAAATAAACAACTTTATTAAACACAACATTAAGTCATACATAATGTCATACATAGCATCATACAATAGGATTTAAGGGCATATATTCTAACACTTGTCTCATCAAATTTTCTTCCTCTTGAGTCTTAGGCCTTTGGTCATCAGACAGAGGAACTCCATGTCTAAAAGGAAGCAATCCTTTCTTGGAGTTTTGCATGCTAAACCGTTCTAGAACCTTATCTATATATCCAGCTTGTGATAAGCCTAACATCTTATTCTTGCGATCTCGCCAAAGCTTGATCCCTAGAATAAAGTTAGTCTCACCCAAGTCCTTCATATCAAATTGGCTAGACAACCAAACTTTAACCAATGACATTACCCCTACATCATTCCCAATGAGTAGAATATCATCAACATAAAGCACTAGGAACATTACTACTTTGTCTTGATGTCTTTTGTACACACATGGTTCATCAAGATTTTGTTCAAAACCAAATGACTTGATTGCTTGATCAAATCTGATGTTCCATGACCTAGATGCTTGTTTAAGTCCATAAATGGACCTATTCAACTTGCATACCATATGCTTTTGGTTCTTTGCTATGAAACCTTCCGATTGCAACATGTATATTTCTTCTTCAAGATTGCCATTAAGAAATGCAGTCTTGACATCCATTTGCCAAATCTCATAATCATAATGAGCAGCAATGGATAAGAGAATTCTGATAGACTTAAGCATGGCTATTGGCGAAAAAGTTTCATCATAATCAATACCTTCCTTTTGTGTATACCCTTTCGCCACTAGTCTTGCTTTAAAGGTTTCAACCTTTCCATCTATCCCTCTCTTCCTCTTGTAAACCCATTTGCAACCAACAAGTTTAATGCCGTTAGGCGCCTTTACAAGATCCCATACATGATTGGAATACATAGAATCTAATTCAGATTTCATAGCTTGGATCCAATGATGTGCATCTATATCATTCATGGCTTCATCATAAGTGTAAGGATCCGATTCAGCCTCTTCTGAGATAGCTTCATAGGTTTCTCCCAAACCTATAAATCTTATAGGAGGCCGAACAATTCTCCCACTACGACGAGGCACCTGTGTACTAGACATCTCATGAGTAATATCTTGTGGTGTATCTAATACAACCACATCATCCCTAGTTTCATCCATTGGTTGTTTAACTACAGGTTCATTCATTTCAGCCAAGACAACTCTACTTCTAGGAGTAAAATTATTCATATAGTCATTTTCCAAGAATTTGGCATTTGTGCTAACAAACACTTTATTATCCTTATGACTATAGAATAAACCTCCAACAGTTCCTTTTGGATACTCTACAAAGAAAACCACTTCTGTTTTAGACTGTAACTTGTCAGACTTTCCTTTCAACACATGTGCTGGACAACCCCAAATGTGGAGATGTCTCATACTAGGCTTACGCCCATTCCACAACTCTACAGGTGTTTTAGGAACAGACTTCGAAGGTACTAAATTCAGAAGATACATTGCAGTATTTAAGGCATATCCCTAAAAGGAAATTGATAGAGTCGAATAACTTAACATGGATCTAACCATATCCAAAAGAGTCCTATTCCTTCTTTCTGCTACACCATTTTGCTGTGGAGTTCCAGGTGCAGTCAACTGGGATATAATTTCATTTTCAGTCAAGTAATCCTTGAAATCACCAAGAAGGAATTCGCCACCTCGATCAGATCGAATGGACTTTATGCATTTACCTAATTGATTCTCAACTTCAGCCCTAAACTCTTTGAACTTTTTAAAGGTTTCGGACTTCTGTTTTATTAGGTACACATAACCAAATCTAGAGTAATCATCAGTGAAAGTAATGAAATACTCATAGCCACCTTTTGCTTGGATTGACATAGGACCACATACATCTGAATGCACTAGTTCTAGCAAATCTCGGGCTCTTCTACCTTTTGCATTAAAAGGCCGTTTGGTCATTTTACCTTCCAAACAAGATTCGCAAACTGGAAAACCATCAAAGTCCATGGGCTGTAAAAGTCCATCTTTGATTAGTCTTTGAATCCTACTTGAATTAATATGACCCAAACGCAAGTGCCAAAGATATGCTTCACTAGTAAAAGGAAACTTTCTCTTTAATGATTTTACATGAGAGCTATTATCTATTTCAGAATTGTATAATTCATGCATGTCAGGAGTTAAAATATAAAGACCATCCACAATATTGCCAGAACAGATAAACATTTTATCCTTCTTTATTACAACATTGTCTTTCAGGATAACACAATATCCATGCTTACCTAAATAAGTTGCAAAAATTAAATTCCTACGAACATTAGGTACATACAAACAATCTTCCAATATTAACACTCTAGACTTAAAACACAAATTATACACTCCAACAGCTACAACCAGAATCTTGCTCCCATCAGCCAAAGTAAGAAATAGTTCTCCCTCATTCAACTTTCTGGTCTCCTAGAACCCCTGCAAAGAATTGTAGATATGATTAGTACAACCTGAATCCACACACCAGGAATCTGTTGGATTCTGTACCAAACATATTTCAAGAAGAAAGGAACTTTTCATACCCTTATTCTTGGCAGTCTTGAATATTGGACAATTCCTCTTCCAATGTCCTTTCTCACCACAATAGAAACACTTTCCTTTGCTTTTTTTTTCCTTTGTCGGCAACCCCTAAAGCAATTTGTTTACCAATTTTCTTAGTGAAGCCCTTCTTCTTCTTCTTACCCTTACCTTTCGACTTAGGTTGAGAAGTAGAAGCTTCACCCACATTGGCTTCAACACTAGAAGTACCAAGGATGCCTTTCGCCGCCACTAACTCATTCATTAATTCAGACAAAGAGTAAATCTTTTTGTTCATATTATAATTGAGTCTAAATTCCTTGAATGAATCCGGTAGTGACTGGAGTATCATATCCACTTGGGATTCTCCATCAATGTCGGCACCTAAAACTTCTAATGTGTTCAAATTAGCAATCATCCTAAGACAATGCTCCCTTACTGAACTTCCTACAGCCATTTTGGTATTATAAATTTGCCTCATGGTTTCTTGCCTTGCAGACCGACCTGGTTCACCAAACATCTCCTTCAGACTTAGCATAATGTCCGAAGCATGTTCTACATCTTGCATTTGATGCTGTAGAACATTTGAAATAAATGCTAGGATATAGTATTTGGCCATCTCATTAGATTTCTGCCAACAATCATACGTTGTTTTTCCTCAAGAGGAGCATCTAATGATGGAAAGCTAGGACATGGTTGAGTAAGTACATATTTGTTTTTTTCAGCAGTAAGAACAATGTCCAAATTCCTTTTCCAGTCAACATAGTTGGATCCAGTCAGTTTGTTTTGGTTAAGAATAGCAACAAGTGGGCTAAATGATGCCATGATTTAAATCTGAAAATAATAAACATGAATACAATAAGTAAACTGGACATTATCAATTTAGCATATAAGCATATAATATGGAACCTTAATAAAACCATAAAATAATATATGCAACGACAACCCAATCCCATATTCAATATCCCTCAGCATAGAGTGAATATTAAATACTATGATTGATTGAGAAGTACTCTCATTATTAGTGCTATCATGATAACTCTTATCAAACACTAATAATATGCCGTTTTACATTTAGCCTCTAAGTAATAATAGCAAGAACTCAGCATAGAGGATACTATAAAACTTAGTCTAGTGTATACCATTGTCTAGAATCATGTGTAGCCACATTTCATCCCTTTAACAAGCTTATTTTGTAGTACCATGATAAAAACTCCCTCCGCATGGAATGCAAAGCTCGAGGCTAAGACAAGGTGTTTATCAAACCACTATAAACTAAGAAATTCAATCTTGTAGGACCATGAAATAAATACTCTCCGCATGGAATGCTAAGCTCGAGGCAAAGACAAAGTATATATTTCACATTACTATGAACCAACAATGGAGGCCGTGAGATCTAACCCTTGTATCTCTCTCCCACTAGATATTTTAAAATAAAGGTTTTTAAGGTCAAGGACCATAATAATGCTAAACACTTGAAAAACATAATCCTAATCTCATTAGGAATAAATTTCATTATTCTAGCATTTATATATATATATATATATATATAATGTAATATAAACCTATATTATATTATATATATAATATATATATATAAATATATTATATTATATATATATATATATATATATATATAATATTTATATATATAACTTTTTGACGTATAAAGGATTCTCCTTTCCATGGCAATAATATATGCAAGACAAAAACTACTTTGAATAGTCAAACCATGCAAAACTATGTTCAAGCCTTCCATGCGTTAATTACCACGTAGTGCAAGAAAGAGTCCAAACGTTGCATCCAATTGGGTCATGCATTGGTAGTTGCAAACGGTTATACATAGAATAACCATATCTATGCAACCCGTACAGACTTGACCACCCATATGCAGCACTATTCAAACTCATCTTGCATTATTAAAAACAATAACACAACACCATAACTTGATGCAGAAAATTGCAACATAAAGATAACGGTTTTCTTAAATTCTAAAAATTCAATCACACATTATACAATCATGATATAAAAACCTGGCTCTGATACCAATTTTTGGATAAAATCTGGTTTTGTATCTCATACAAAACACACAGCGGAAGCAACAAACAAGGATCTATTTTATTCATGATTGACAACATGCACTATGTAAATTTTAGAATTTAAGAACAAGATAGCGTACCTTGGTGTGGAGAAATTCAAAACAAAGATTAGAAGCACTTGGGAAAACTTTTAATCTTCACTCCAATTCCACTTTACGCCCAAGATATGTGGTCTCTCAATCAGTTTCCAAAAGGGAGAATGAAAGTGTGTCCCACACTCTTTCTTTTCTCTACGATAAAATCGCATTAAAAATTCTGTATGTTTCTCTCTTTATAACCAACTGATTATCTACTAGGGCCGGCCTATTGGGCCTTTCCAATTGGGCTTTAGTGTGCGGCTTGGAATGGGACCAAAAGGGACCAATAAGACACTAGCTCCAATGGGCCTTAGGCTTTTCCGTCAACTCTTGACAAGTCCAAAGTTACCATTAATTATATTTAATACCACTATATAAATATAATTGCACTCTAGGCCTTATTAATAAATTATATCCCAAGACTTTATTTTACACGCAACCCCTTCATAAAATATTCGTAGTAACACAAAGTCATGAATGTAGACTGCCACTTTGTAAATTACTACATCTTATCCTTGAGTACCCGGTTTAATCCTTTAAAGTTATTCATCATATATTTATGAAATCCAATTTCATAAATATATACTTTAGTAATTTCTTACCAAAGTGGTTAGGCCTAACTCTCTGAATAACCAAACCCATTAAACTTATCTCAAGGGAATATTTTATATCTCCGTTAAGAGACTATGAATTCCATCTTGAGAATATATGTTCCATCAACACTAAATGTGGCTGCCCAACATACTGAGGTTTTGACCGTTACTTTAGATCTCACTCCTGATATATAAAAGCAACCTACACCTCATGATCAAATTCATTATTCTCTCAGGATTAAGAGTTCATGCAAATAGAAGTCGTGAGATTTATTATTCATTTGACAGTCGTTGAGAGAATAATAAATCTCACAACGGTTCAGTTCAATATGTCTTAACTCTTAAAACATATCAACATATCAACTAGAAGTCACCACTTCCATGATCAAGACAAATCATCTTAGTTGATACGTTATAGTCTTCACAGATGAAATGCCCAATTTCATCACCGACTATGAACTACAAATTCTGAGTTTACAAAGAACTTGTGATTTATATCTTCTGTGACTTTTTACATAAATCACATACTATGCATCTCATGGACTATATGATAATGTCCAAATATTCATGTTGCCATTATTTTAGATAAAAATAAACAAATTTATTAAACACAACATTAAGTCATACATAATGTCATGCATAGCATCATACAATAGGATTTAAGGGCACATATCCTAACAGCTTGCAGCCATATTTAAAAGTATTTTGATTCTTTTTGCTTTTAATTTTCTGTGCATATATATATATATATATATATATATTTTTCTTTTAAGCATATCATGCATGGGCATATATAGAGAGAGAAGAAATATCCAATTATGTTAAGCCAACAACATCACAATTTTGCTATGCCGAAGCATACAGATGTTATACATGATTGGTGGGCTTTAGTGGTGAGATGGTTATTTACGCTTTTCTCTTAGGATTTTTTTAGTCCTTGTCAAAAAAAGTGATATGAGTGTTAAGTATAAGAGATTACTTAATCTTACTCATCACAAACACGAACTACAAAGCTCACTTGCTTAGTTGTGCATTGAAATGCTCATCTAAGCTACAAAAGATACAAAGTTTAGAAAATTTTGTTTCAATGGCCATCCAAGGTACACAAGTACCAATGTACACAAAACACTCACTGTTTTTGTATTTTTCTAATTTTTCAATTTTTATTTTATTTTTATGACAAACAAAATAAGGCAAAAATTGAAAATGAATAAACAAAATATGTTAAAACAAAGCATAGCATAAAACTAGACTAACTCAAAAATAAGAAAGCAAAACACACAAGTAACGCATAAAAAAAGAAGAGGGATAGAAAAAAGTGACTAAATCACTTTGAGCCTTTTTCCTTCCCTTAGAAGAACCTTTCCATTTGGCAAACCCTTGATTCGGAGGTGAAGGGGAAGAATTGAAACTGTTCAACTTTGAAAGGAACATGAGGGCCTTGAGAAGATCTCTAAGAGGAGCAAAAGAGGATGGAAACTGATTCTGGTTTCCAGATGAGATCATACTAATACTTTGTGGAGGGGCTAAGCACTTGTAGCAATTAGGTCGAGTATGTCTTGTAGCTCCACAGCAATGACAGAAATGCTACTTTTTTTGTTTAGACTTTTGGTTATTACCTTTCTTAGTCCTAGGGTTTTTAGTCTCTTTCTTTTCAAGCTTAAGGGGTGCTCCTAAGATAGATTTACCCTTGTCTATGTTCTCACTAGCTAAAATAGTTTTAACATCTTTATTCTCAAAATCAATATTATTAGCAGGTGGAACAAACACAGTAGTACTAGAAGATGCAATATTAGGAGAAGAGAAATTATACCCCAAACCGGTTCTATCAAAAGCAGAGTTCTAAAAGCTAAGCATCTCATCAAGCTTTACACTAAAAGTCCTCTCCAATAGAGCTCTAACTTGAAATAGCTTCGCTTTAAGCTTATTGATCTTTTCAGCCAAGAAATTGTTCTCAAACCGTAATGCTCCAATGTTCTGATTAGCTTCATTAACCTTTATGGAGAGCTCTTCTCGGTCTAGTTCCACATCACTAAGCTTCTTGGTGGCTAACCTATATAGTTTCTTGTGCTTCTCTGACACTTTGTACAACTTAGCATAGGCGGCATGGATATCATCTTATTCATCCATATTCTCAAAGTTAGATTCCACCAAGTCCTCTTCTTCATCCATTTCTTCAATAATCCCCTCAATAGGATTTATTGTGGCAGTGAAGGCATTCAAGATTCCCTCGTCATCATTATCTGAATTATCCTCAGGCTTAGTGTCACTTAAGGTAGCAATAAGGGCTTTGCTTTTCCCAATGGTCTTGAGATAAGTTGGACATTCTTGTTTCATGTGTCCAAAACCTTAACATCCAAAGCACTTTGATCTGGAAGGAACAATGTACTAACTGCCATCTTTAGTATCCTTCTTTCCTCTATCTTGACTCTTGAATTGAGAGGAACTAGATTGCATATGGTCCTTGTCAATGCCTTTCACATTGGCATTCTTCATGAACTTCTTAAATTGCCTTGTGATGTAGGACTTCATCATCGAATCTTCATCACCAAAAGACTCATCGGTGCCACTACTTTTGACCTTCAGTGCCATGCTTTTACACTTGCTTGATTTCTCAATCCTAGACAAACCCAATTCATAGGTTTGCAAGTTGCTAACCAACGCTGTCAAAAGAATTTAGTCAATGTCCTTTAATTCCTCAATGGCGGTGATCTTGGCATGGAATCTCTCTAGAAGAGATCTGAGCACCTTTCTAACAATCTTGGGTTCTGGAATGATTTCCCCAAGATTAAATGCAAAGTTCACCATGTCTTTCAGCTTGGCATAGAACTCATCAAATGACTCGTCCTCCTCCATCTTAATCTCTTCAAAGCTCGTGATAAGCCTTTGATGCATTGAATCCTTAAAAGCCTTAGTTCTTTCATAGGTTGTCTAGAAGATTGTCCATGCTTCCTTAGCCGTTTCACTGGAGGATATCTTCTTGAATTCCTCATTTATGACTGCATTGAATAGAGCATTCAATGCTCTACTATTGAAGTTTGCCACTTTGATCTTAGCATCATCCTAATCAGTTAGTGTTTCCTTTGGCTTGATCTAGCTTATTTCCACAGCTTTACACATTTTCTCATCTAAAGACTGCAAGAAATTTCTAATGTGTACTTTCTAGTATGCATACTTAATGTCATCATAAAGGAGGGATAATTAATGATTGTCTACTATCCATGACAAACAGGGGTCAATGGATCACACAGCAAAGATTTACCATAATCAGAGTGTACCCGCTCTAATACCACTTGATAGGCCAAAAATGTATTAACCCCTTAGGTAAATTAACCAATTAATTAGTTAAGTGAATTAATTAAGTCAATTTAACATGCAATATGCGAGGTAAAACAAAGAAATCACCAAATAACAAAATATAGTAGAAATTAAATTTGACATGAGTGATTTCTTTACGAATGGGCAAAACCATCGAGGCAAAACCCCATCAGGTGAATTTAAGGTCACCACTCCTGAGAATCCACTATTATCAAAACAAGCAGTTACAAGTAAAGGAATCTCAATAACTAATACCAACCTATAGTTGAACCCTTACCCCAATACACAATTGGACTTGTAATGTAGTAACAATCTCTCCTTTCAATGCACAGCTCCCAGTATGTGACTAACCAATTGATGCGCGGATCCCAGTATGCAGCTTACTCCTTTGCACGAATCCCAATACGTGACTAACACACCAACTTGAGAAAGATGTTGGCTACAAAGTTCTTCAGTTCATCCACACAATGAAGATCAAGAAGCTCATTGGTTACAAAACCCTACGGCATACAAATGCAACAGCTTCTTCAAGAGAAAGATGAACCAGGGCAAATTGTCTCCAGTCACAATTTGAGTGAATAATCACTTTGCTTCAAGTTGCATCACCTTTGACGGCCCTTAAAATAATCCTTATATATGTCTAGGGTTGTGAGAAAAGAAACCCTACACAAATAGCTTGGATATACATGAAAAACAGCTTTGGAAATTTGAATTTCATAATTCTCGATAGATAGGTTATCTATCGAGCTGTTGTCGAGCATCGGGCTAAAATTCTCTTTTAAACCTAGATAGATACAATTTGTCGAGCTATCTATTCAGCTTTAAAATACAGCACTTCTTCACTTATTTCTTGAGCAGATTTGCATGGCTTCAACTCTTAACTTGAACAATATATTGCTTAAAGACTTATACCATCCTAGATCTACCCAATTACAAGTAAAGTGTGTTTTGTCAAAGGATTAGCCAATTCTAAATGACATATGTTTATAACAATTTCCACATATGTCCTAACAAAATACTCTGGCCTATTCAAAGGCATGGAACAATACGTTCCATCAAGATTCATCACATCATGTTGTTATGCTGGAAAATGAGGATAAGTCTCCATGAAACAACTAGAGGAACTACCAACATGGCGAGGAGAAGGAATCTCTTCCACTTCATCTCCCCTTCAGAAGATAGAGCCTAAAAATCCAACATGCAGATATTGTCACCAAGTAGAAGTATGGAAAGGAATATACAAGGTGAAAATTTGAATTCAAGAAAAGGAGAAAGCCAAGCAACCTTGTAGATGAGTTTGAACAAATTCAGAATAAGTTCCTACTACTCCTGGAATAATGTAGCCGGCACAGGCCTAAGCAATCTCCTTATCAGTCAGAAGGACAACTAACCAGATGGAGGGACAAGGAGGAACTTGAATTGTCATAGGAGGATACACATGATGAACTTGGCGTAACACCCCAATTACCAAGATACCAATACTTTCCATGCCTATATTCAAACAATGCCTGACAACTATTCAGCTCCAAAGCCTGTTCACACTCTGCATACACCTCACATACAGCCCAAGGATCTAAAGACATCTGAAAAATCACAAAGGAACCCAAAATGAGAAAAGACCAAACCATAATCAAGCACCAAAGATCCCGCACAAAAAAAAAAAATGAGGGGAAGAAGAAGGACACATCATTAGCAATCAAATTATCAATCACCAAGTGCCAAATTTCTAAAGAACACTTGGAGGTCACTGATAAACGGTATTTGGGTAACCACCGGAGGAACCTAGGGAAAATATTGTTAACCTCCTCCTGAACTTGAGGACCCATTCCAAAGTACTCATACATCTAGACCTGAAAATTTTCCACAACACCATTACCACATAGCCAAAATAATTTTCTAAAACCCACACATAGCCAAAATTCCAAACCTCACCTACCATACAAATAGAGCCCCACCCAAGCTCGAAAGGCTACGCTTGGAGAGTTGAGTCATGAAATGCAAAAGGGTAGCATAAGCCATACCACCCCAGTTATAATTTTTTATTTGCTCAATGTTTCTCAAGCTCCATAAATAACGCAGATTCACTGTACTGCCTAGGCCTAGGCACAAGAAAAGTCCCAATGAAAAGAAGCATAAACATGCGAGTACTGTTAGGATATATGCCCTTAAATCCTATTGTATGACATTATGTATGACATTATGTATGACTTAATGTTGTGTTTAATAAAGTTGTTTATTTCTTATTTAAAATAATGGTAACATGAATATTTGGACATTATCATATAGTTCATGAGATGCATAGTATGTGATTTATGTGAAAAGTCACAGAAGATATAAATCACAAGTTCTTTGTAAACTCAGAATTTATAGTTCGTAGTCGGTGATGAAATTGGGCATTTCATCTGCGAAGACTATAACGTATCAACTAAGATGATTTGTCTTGATCATGGAAGTGGTGACTTCTAGTTGATATGTTGATATGTTTTAAGAGTTAAGACATATTGAACTGGACCGCTGTGAGATTTATTATTCTCTTAACGACTGTCAAATGAATAATAAATCTCACGACTTCTATTTGCATGAACTCTTAATCCTGAGAGAATAATGGACTTGATCATGAGGTGTAGGTTGCTTTGATATATCAGGAGTGAGATCTAAAGTGACGGTCAAAACCTCAGTATGTTGGGCAACCACATTTAGTGTTGATGGAACATATATTCTCAAGATAGAATTCATAGTCTCTTAAGGGAGATACAAAATATTCCCTTGAGATAAGTTTAATGGGTTTGGTTATTCAGAGAGTTAGGCCTAACCACTTTGGTAAGAAATTACTAAAGTATATATTTATTGGATTTCATAAATATATGATGAATAACTTTAAAGGATTAAACCGGGTACTCAAGGATAAGATGTAGTAATTTACAAAGTGGCAGTCTATATTTATGACTTTGTATTACTACGAATATTTTATGAAGGGGTTGCGTGTAAAATAAAGTCTTGGGATATAATTTATTAATAAGGCCTAGAGTGCAATTATATTTATATAGTGGTATTAAATACAATTAATGGTAACTTTGGACTTGTCAAGAGTTGACGGAAAAGTCCAAGGCCCATTGGAGCTAGTGTCTTATTGGTCCCTTTTGGTCCCATTCCAAGCCACACACTAAAGCCCAATTGGAAAGGCCCAATAGGCCAGCCCAATTAGATAATCAGTTAGTTATAAAGGGAGAAACATACAGAATTTTTTAATGCGATTTTTATCGTAAAGAAAAAGAAAGAGTGTAAGACACACTTTCATTCTCCCTTTGAAAACTGATTGAGAGACCACACATCTGGGGCGTAAAGTGGAATTGGAGTGAAGATTAAAAGTTTTCCCAAGTGCTTCTAATCTTTCTTTTGAATTTCTCCACACCAAGGTACGCTATCTTGTTCTTAAATTCTGAAATTTATAGAGTGCATGTTGTCAATCATGAATGAAATAGATCCTTATTTGTTGCTTCCGCTGTGTGTTTTGTATGAGATACAAAACCAGATTTTTATCCAACAAGTACCCTGGCCACAGTATCACATTTTGAAATTTTCTCACACAGTCATGACAAATGAACATTTTTACTCTTCATTTTGGAAGGCACTACGCCCAGGAGTTTCTTGATGTCATTTGGAGTAAGGGAGTCATGGACACAGTTCTCTCACCACCTAATTTTAGGCCAGTGATGATGGAAAAGTCCAAAGGTGTCGACATTACCTCACCAATGCTTGGGAAATGGAAAGTGCACATGGTGTCCCAGAAGCCTTTTGTCAAGGCAAGGAGTAGCTGAAGGTCCTTGTATTCATGTGTCTCTTAAGTCAGTATGGCTTCAAAGCAAGTGCCAAAGCCCACATCATTAATGATATTTTTGATGTCAGGGGACAATGCTTCCCACATGCTTTTCAGCATTTGAAGGCTACCTCAACTCTTGAGGCTTTGCAACACAAAAATTTGGCTCATCAGTTCATGACAAAAATCATATCTCCAAATATTTCTCATGACAAAAATCACATGTCCAAAAATTTCCCATGACAAAAATCAGATCTCCAAAAATTTCCCATGACTAAAATCACATGTCCATAAATTTCCCATGACAAAAATCACATGCCCAACACATATCCAACACAAATGTTTCCATAGCCAAAATCCTATGCCTATAAAATTTTTCCACATCCACAAAATTTCTTTTACCCACAAATTGTACACACTCATACCCACAAAATTTTGGCCATATCCATGAAACAAAATTTACACATGCCAACAAACTTTTCTACATACATCATGAATGTGCTTATGCAAGCTTACAATACAAATTTTTCACAATGCCAATGCCCCCAAAACCCAAACAAAATTCCTCCAACCACATCACCAATTACCACCATGGCAAAATTCCATACTCCACCAACATTGACCAAATCACACCAAAAAATAAAAAACACTTCAAGAATGCTCTAAAGCGAACTTTACAACATGATCAATCATACAATGCCCAAAATTCCAACAAGAACACACAACAAAATGACAACGTCTCATCGTCAAACTTCCAATGAAACATGAAACAACATTTTTCCAAACAAAGAAACCAAAGAAAAACTCACCTTGATATCCATGAGAGAATATGGAGCATGGGTCTTGGGGTCTTGGAGAAGCCCCTCCTCATCATTCCAATCACATGCGGGATCATATTTCTTGCCATGAAAAGTAAGAAAAGAGGGTCCATTTGAAGAGGAAGCCGTTTTGGTGCAAAGAAAAATGTGTTTGGAAATGGGTTTCACCAAAAATGGGTGTGTAGCAAAAGTGTTCAAAAACACAAGGATCTAAAGAAATATTGAGGGAGATGGATAAAGGAAGGTTGGGAAGCTTAGAGAAGTGTTTGTTTTGAGAAGAAATGGTGAGATGAAGAAGGAAATCAAGGTGAAGATGGAGGTGAATAGTGTTAATGGATGAAGGGAAGGTGATGAAGGATGAAGCAAAAAAAAAAAAAAAAAAGAGAGAAAGAGACAAGCTAAATGGGGGGCCAAAATTCGGCCCCTACTCTTTTGTTGGGCTGAGTTGCTGAGTCAACTCAGTCAAACTAAGTTGACTTAGTCTACTCCCAAAAAAAAAAAAAAAAACTTCAGAAAGCAAATCTTTTTCAAAGAAAATTTTTCTTAACAAAATAAAGGTTCAAATCAAGAAAATCACACATTTTAGAAAAACAGTGGGACCACAAAGCACTTAGCCTTTAAAGTCTAATCCTGAATTTTAACCTCTTCCAAGCAACTTAGATCAAGGCTGACAAGCCCCTTGATTTCATTCGTCAAGATCAAGTCCTTTAGTCGTAGAAATTTCATTCTTCAAGATCAAGATCCCAGACAGTTCCTTCATCAAGATCAAGGTCATAGACATTTCATTCTTCAAGATCAAGTCCTTTGGTCGCAGACATTTCCTTCGTCAAGATCAAGTCTATTGGTTGCAAACATTTCATTCGTTAAGACCAAGTCCTTTGGTAGCAGACATTTCCTTCGTCATGATCAAGTCCTTTGGTTTGAGACATTTCATTTATCAAGATCAAGTCCTTTGGTCGCAGACATTTCCTTTGTCAAGATAAGATCGCAGACATTTCCTTCTTCAAGATCAAGATTGCAAACAGTTCCTTCGTCAAGATCAAGTCCTTTAGTCATAGATATTTCCTTCATCAAGATCAATATCGTGGTCGCACACATTTCTTCAATCAAGATCAAATTCATTGATCGCAAGAACCTACGTATCCAAGATTAATATCATGGTCGTAGACATTTCTTTATTCAAGATCATATTCATTGGTCACAGGAACATACGTATCCAAGATTAATATCGTGGTCCCAGAAATCACTTCAATCAAGATCAGATTCATTGGTCGCAGGAATCTACGTATCCAAGATTAATATCGTGGTTACAAACATTCTCTCAGTCAAGATTAGATCCATTGGTCGCAGGAACCTATGTATCCAAGATCAAGATCGTGGTCGCAGACACTTCCTTTGTCAAGATCAAAGTAATGGAAAATAACATGCTTGTATCGCACACAAAACATACACAGCGGAAAAAATAACGAATCTGCTTTATTCATAAATGTTAACGTGCACTATGTAAGTTTCAGAATATAGAACAAGAGAGTGTACCTTGGAATGGTGAATTTCAAAACCGAAGATCAGAAGCACATGGGAATACTTTCAATCTTCACTCCAATTCTACTAACGCCCAAGATGTGTGGCCTCTCAATCAGTTTTCCAAAGAGAAAATGTCAAAGTGTCTAACACTTCTTACACCACTTCACAATAGTGTTCTTGTTGTTCTCTACAGAAATTTCTTTATATTTCTCCCTTTGTATCTAACTTATTATCTAAATAGGCTGTCCTTTTGGGCCTGCCTAATTGGGCTTAAGTGTGTGGCTTAGAGTGGGACCAAAAGGGACCAATAAGACACTAGCTCCAATGAGTCTTGAACTTTTCTGTCAACTCTTGACAAGTCCAAAGTTACCATTAACTATATTTAATACCACTATATAAATATAGTTGCACTTTAGGACTTATTTATAAATTACATCACAAGACTTATTGTACATGCAACCCCTTCATAAAATATTCATAGTAATACAAAGTCATGAAAGAAGACTACCACTTTGTAGGTTACCACATCTTAATTCCTTGAGTACTAGGTTTAATTATTTAAAGTTCTTCATCATATATTTATGAAATTCAATTCCATAAATATATACTTTAGTAACTCTTCACTAAAGTGGTTAGGCCTAACTCTCTGAATAACCAAACACTATATGTGGTTGCCCAACATACTACGATTTTGACCGTAACGTTAGATCTCACTCCTAATATCTCAAAGTAACCTACACTTCATGATCAAGTCCATTATCCTCTCAGGATTAAGAGTTCATGTAAATATAATTCATGAGTTTATTATTAATTTGACAATCGTTAGAATAATAATAAATCTCACAGCGGTCTAGTACAATATGTCTTAACTCTTAAAACATATTAACATATCAACTAGAAATCTCAATTTCCATGATCAAGACAAATCATCTTAGTTGATATATTATAGTCTTCGTAGATGAAATGCCCAATTTCATTACTGACTACGAACTACACTTTTAAGTTTACAAAGAACTTGTGATTTATATCTTCTGTGACTTTTCACATAAATCACATACTATGCATCTCATGGACTATATGATAATGTCCCAATATTCATGTTATCATTATTTTAGATAAAAATAAAACAACTTTATTAAACACAATATTAAGTCATACATAATGTTATACATAGCATCATACAATAGGATTTAAGGGCACTAATCCTAACACAAAGTCCCTTGGTCGCAAACATTTCCTTCATCAAGATCAAAGTCCCTTGGTCGCAGACAACTCTAGCTTCAAGATCAGGATTAAAAGGCCTCTTGATCGCTTCCAATATCAAGACCCAGAATGAAAAGTCGTTTGGTCACCTCAATTATCAAGAATCATTTTAGACTCATCAGCTATCAAATAGGTCAAGTATTTTCTTTTCTTTTTTTCAAAGGTAAGGCACTAGTTCTATGTTCCAAAGTATTAGGTTCGAGGGCTAGGTAATCTTTGAAAATTCAACCTCAATTAAATCAGGGTCATTAAAATCAGGGTCTTTGTTTTACATTGGCATTCGCTTTCCAAGCTTTGTCAATGAGGGGCATTCTGTAGATACTCAATTTTGCATCCACGATTTAATCAAGGAAGAGGACTGGACTGACCATCCATGTACCCCCAAAATCATGATTGAATTACATGCATTAATTCATTCATTGCATATCATAAAAATGATCTTAAGGTTCCAACGGTCACAATAATGTGTCCGGTTTCCAAATTAGACCATCGGATTGAAAGATATCACATGATCAAGTTTGTACGGTCAAAATGCATTATGTCTAGGTAGAGTTAACCACACATGATTAATTTAAATTAATTATAACTGGTTAAATAATTATTATTAATTAAATAATTTTGTGATTGGTTGATAATTTGTGTTTAAAATAGGATTACTTGCATAAGATTAAAAGGGATAATTGGATAACAATGAAATTGTGGATAATCTGAACTTTATCAAGATTTATTTTAGAGTATTTATCTACAATATAATTGTTGCTGAAAAAACTAGAATTATCTACAAAAGAGTTCAAAAAATTGGAATCCAGATTAGAAACACGTCTAAATGCATGGCCCGATGCAGGAAACCCCCAAAAAAGGAGTACAAAAGGCACCCAAACACGAAAGTGCGATCAACACTCAAGAGTGCCATTCAACACTTTTGGAGTGCCAATCGACACTTTTAGAGTGCCTAACGGCACTTTCAAGGTGTCGAATGTCACTATTTTGGGCTTTGGCCTAACTTCCTTCGGGTGAAGATATGACACATCCTTTTCGACCTTTCGCAGAAGGATGCATCCCGATTCACATTTTAACTGTCGTTGCTTATTTTTTAAGCAACCCAGCCTCTATAAATAGGGACTAGGTCTCAGAATTCAGTACACTTTTTTACGCTCTGAGAAGGGATGTGTTTTTAAGCTCTTAGAATACCCATATTTCTGATTCCCCTTTTTAATATTCTTTTTCTAAAAGCTAGGGCTTTTAGGTTTCAAAGATAATTGCATAAATTTCTTTGAACCCTAAAACATCCTCTTAAGAAGAAGAGTGCTCTATGCAAGAGGTTGTTTTCTAATTACTCTTTTCTTTTTTATGCTTCTTTTTTTTTTGTTATAATGCATGTTTGTATATTTCTTTCAATTTAATTGTTTCAAGAATCCATAACATGAATTGTTAATCTATTTTGTTAAAGCATCTTCTTGATTTTTTTTTTTTATTATTATTGTTGTGATCTCGTTCTTAGTGTCAAAATTTGCATGTTATAAATTATTTTAAAAATAAAATGAAATGGATCTACATCTTTATTAGGTGAAAATCTGAATTTTTCTTAAAAATAAAATGGATCTACATCTTCATTAGGTGTAGATCTGATTTCTTAAAACAAAAATGAATCTGCATCCTTATTAGATGCAGATCTGATTTTTATAACATAACAAATTTTGAAAATAAAAAAGGGATCATGAATAATTATGTTTGTTGTGTTTGTCTTATTTAATGCATTGTTGCATAAATTTATTTCATGGATAAAGTCCCCTTCTAAAAAAAAATTCTTTTTTCTTATTTTGGTACATATAAAAACATACCCGATTTCTTTTAACATACAAATTTGATTTTTTTTTTTTAATCACAAAATTGATCTTTTTTTTTTGTAATACTAATCAAATTTATTTATTTTTTTAAGTTCACAAAAATAGATTTGGTTATTTTTACAAACCCAAAAACCAAATTCTCTCATAATCACAAAAACAGATCTGGTTTTTTTTTTTTTTACAAACACAAAAGCTAATTTTTCTCATCTAAAAAAAACAGATCTGACATTTTTTAATCAAAAGATTTTGTTTTACTTTATCCCAAAAACAAATCTGATTTTTCTTCCACCAAAAACTAATTTTTATTTACACAAACATAAACTGATCTGATTTATCTTTAAAACCAAAAATCAATTTTTTCACAAATACATGTCTAAATTTTTAATAAAGAAGGAGATGCAATCATAAAATAGATTCATATGATTTAATTTTGTTCATATGTTAAACATATCATTCATGTTATGCATAAAAATGGTACATTGGTCACAAAATTCTGGAACACCAGACTCTATCTGGATGAAACGGGTGCTCAACATCTTCTCATTCCGTAACCTAGCTTTCGGATCTAGTTCCTTTGGATAGGTAGACCTAGGTATTTTCTTTTTATTTTGGGTAGATTGTAACTATGACCCAAAGCCATGTAATTTTCAATTTTCCAAAAATGTATCCTTTTTATTCAATCAATGAAACGAAGCAATTCGGTCATGTATTTTGTTTTCTTATTTTTTGAACATAAAAAATAAGTGGCAACTCTACACCACTTACCCAAAAAGAGAGGTGTCTTGAAAAAACACCCAATCTCTTTTTTTGAGGATAACCCTTTTAGGTAGTCTCTCGCAACCTTCAATAGACTTATCCTTATGAGTTACGTTTCATGAAGATTACCAACAATAAATTTATATTTTATTCCCACTTAATCATGCCCCTAGAGTGAGAACACAAAGTTTAGAAAGACCTAAGAAAGATAAGACCTAAAAGGATGAAACTTGAAGACACGACTAGGAAGAAGCTAAAAGCCCAAAGCCTAATGCCCCTAGACAAACAAGAGTGGCCTCAAAGCACAAGGCAAAGGAAAAAATAAGGTAACAACCTTAAATGACATGTCATAGGCCTAAGGTCCCAAAACAAATAATAAGGAAAGCTCAAAGCCTAGACAAAACCAAGGATGGACATAAGGCCTAAGACACAACAAAGATGGGCTTAATGCCCCTTAGACAAAACAAGGATAGACCTAAGGCCTATGAAAAAACAAGGATGGACGTAATGCCCTAGACAAAATAAGGATGGGCCTTTGGCCCAAAACAGCACAAGGATGGGACTAAAGCCCAAGACATAATAAGTAAAGACTCAAAATATCAAACAAAATGGGCTACTAGAATGTGTCAACCCATGAAAATTTTTAATAACTTAAAAAAAGACTCAAATGATTTTTTTTTTTTTTGAAAACTTTTATTTTGAAAGAAACTCTTTCTTGAAATCTCAATTTTATTTTTCTTTTTTAAAAATTATGTACAAAAAACTCACTTTAAAAAAAATTTAGGATTTTTTTTAAAAAACAAACCTCACTAAAAACTTACATTTAAAAAAAAAAAATATATATATATATATATATATATATTTGAATTTTTTGGGGAAAAATTCACACTATTTTTTTTTGACAAATTTTACTTTTAAAAAAGAACTTGAAAACTTCAATTTTGTTATTGGTTTCTTGAAAACATAAAAAAATAAGAACTCTTTTTTATGGAGATTAATACATCTTGTAGGCCCAAAAAATAATTCAAACGAAGGACACACACATGCACACACAATTAGGTTAAACCCTACTTGGTTAGCCTTTAAGCTCATCTTCATGTGGGTATGGTTGACGCTTAACAAGGTATTTTCCTCCTCCTTCAAAAGGCCACTCACAACTAGAGGTGCTATGCTCCAACCTAGAGCATAAATGGATCCCATATAGATAGGTGGGCAACCCTTTAATGTACTCAAAGCCTATTATAGACAATGACACTTACTATGAGTTGGTGGTGTAAAGTTTTAGACTTCTTAAACACAAGTTGTTTGACCTAATTATTTAGCCAAGTGATAACTTAGATAAATTAATCAAATCTAGGTTAACACATTCAAATCATATCATGTAGAAAATGCGCGGAAATATAAAGAACACAACGATATGATAACCCAAGAAAACCTAACTGGTAAAAAAACCTGGGGAGGATTTAACCTAGTTATCCTTAAGGTAAAAATAGATCCATTATGAAATAATTGAAGATTTTACAATAGAACTTAGACTACTAACATCCAATTGCTACCTTGTGTAGAAAACTTACTACCACGATCACTTGACAGCTCCGAGTTTATGGACTACTTCTTTCCTTGATATGCTACAACTACAAGTTCTCCTACTTTTGACTTTAATACTCCACTCAAAGGTTTAAGATCTTCTTTAAAGTTCTTTATGCAGTAATTGAAACAACCATCAAGTTCTTGATGTGAATCTTAATCTTGATAGTTCAATGTGTGTGTATGAAGGTAAACACATCTAGATCTCACAATAGATTCAACACACAACACTCCAACGGCCTTTGAAACATAGCTAGGGTTTTTCCTTTTATACTTGGAGTAAAACGTAAAACCCTACACGTCAAACGGGATTGGGCTGAATTGGTAAATCTGCAAAAAAATAAATTTGCACGTGGTTCGATCAATCGGGTCTAATTTTCGATCAATCGAGCCTTGCAAATTTTGTCCACTAAATCTTACAATCACTCGATTTCCAATTTTATAATTAAACACACTTTGAGCAAGCTTAAACTTAGACTCTATGTTTTGATCATGGTATGCCAACACAATACATATTGAAGTTCTAATACATTAGTCCCTAAGGTCTTAGAACCTAATAGGTGGGATGAACTTCAAAGAGCTTTAGCCTAAATGGAGCTTAATCCCTTTCACTCACCTCCAACCAAGGTTACATGGATACAAAAAAGTGCATGGGTGAGGGGGAAAAAAAGGAGTAGGCTCAATTAATAAAATCTTTATTTAATTATGGCCTAAAAACACATCGGAGTTAAACTTTCTCTATCCCTAGTAGAGTTGCCACTATAAGTGCACCATCCAGGGATGGAGCCAAGACTTGGAGTTAGGAAAGCGACTCTGCTGCTTGCTGTGTGTGGCGGCTCCGGCCTTTGACTCTACTGCTTTGCCACTAAGGATTTTTGTTTAAAACTTTTTAAAGGGTCAAGTTGTTTGTTTTAGGTAAAATAGGTTGGTTGGCCTTAATTTTTTTAGCTTTATTATTGGTAATTTTTGTTGTTGGGCTAATTTTTTTGGTCTTGGTAATTTTATTTTAGGTTTAATCTATTAATTTTTATGGTCTTTAAAAGGTGGAAAATGCTAAAACTACAAAATTTTTGCAAATTACTAATGTGGTGAGTATTTATTGGTAGGTAAAAAAGTGATGCAGGTGTGCGAACCAATAAGAATTTGCTACATCAATAGTTTGTAAAAATGTTGTAAAAAAGTTTATGGCTATAACATTACTCTTAAAAGAATTGATGGCATTGTTATGGGGGAATTTAATTTTATTGAACAAAATTGCTAAAATTAGTAACTATTAATATACTAATATATTTTAAGAAAATATTTAGGGGGGGGGGGGGGGCAATTTTTGCATCTCATAGGTGGTTCATGCCCTCTATGGGAAGTATGCCTCAGCCCAATGGACTAGAGGTGGAAATTTAGGACTTGCAACCTCGTTTAGGTCGAGAAACCAAATTAGGCCTTTTGGACCTCGTACATGGGTCAACATACTAGATTTTTGTTTGGAAGTTAGAATACAACTTGGGAAGGTGTTAAGCACCCAAGACTGCCCAACTCGTGGGCTAGCCTCTAGTAGTTGATAGGCTATGTTTAAATAAAGAGTTTATCAAAAATGCCCTAATCCTAAACATAAACATAAATCATGCACTAATTAAAAAGAACACACTTAACATGTTAAATATCACATAACAACAAATAAGGAAACACAATAAATCACAATTAAATAGATTATATCAAAAATGAAAAGTAACAATTAACTTAACACAAAATTAAACGAATATCAAATGAAGCCAAACATGGCAAGATTGACTAAATAAAAAGGAAAAAAAATAAACATGATTAATTAACCTAAAGCAAAGTCAAACAGAATCAAAGAAAACATAATCAAAGAAAACATGAAAAATTATTAAAACAATAAAAACAAGATTTTTGCCAAATCTGGATTTAGGGTGAGTATGCCTACTTGACCATGCGTGCGAAGGGTTGAAACCCTACATACACATCCTCAACCTTGCTTACACATCCTTAGCACATAATCCAGAAAAATCACAATCTTACAAATTTAATCATTCAAAGATAATAATCACAAAAAACAGATAAGCATGTTAGAAGCCCCAAATGCTAAACTAATATAAAGCAAATAAAACAAAAAATCAACATAAACAAACAACCATGAAACAAATCAAATACTAAACTAAACTAACATTAAACAAACAATCATGTCAAACTTACATAAAACTAAAATAATAAAACAAGAACAACAAAACATGTTACAATCAGTCCAAAATCATATTAATACATATCAAGAGAGTTATGAACATCAAACAAGTCAAATATAACAATTAGAAAAATTGAGAAACACATTTGAATCTATTAAACAAAGAAAGAATCTACGGAAAGAATACTCACCTTGCTTTAGAATCACGTATTTAAGCTTTTAACCAACCCCTCAATGGCTACAATACTAAAATTAAATTGAGATTACAAGGGAATTAAATAATCCCAATAAAACTAAATCCATCACAACTCAAGAACAAATAAAATATTGAAAAGGTTTTGAAAACTAGTTTTGCCTCAGTTACTGTTAGAAAGAGGTTTTTGAATGATTAAAAAAATGTGTTATTTGCTGTGTTTGAGTTTTGAAAAGATGATTAGGGTTTAGAAAACAAAAATGCAGTCTTTCTTGCTAGGGGTTGGATTGGAGAAATAACGTGAGCACTAACACGTGTAAAGTAGGGTTTTTGGGGCTTTTTTGAGGCTTTTGGATATTCCTAAGGATCAGGGCTGCCCCCTATGAGCATTGTGGTGGGTGCGTGGGTGCGTGGGCATGCTTCCAAAGATGCTCACTTAGGACCCAAAATTTAATTGCATTGTTGGCCCAACTTCAAAAAAAAATGACTCACTCATTTTAAATGCAAATTGCAAAACATTTGTTTTCAAATTAAAACTCAGATGTCTACTTTGTAATGATACAAATTTCACTCAATAGTTATTTGTGGATGGTTAAAAGAGTGAGTAAAGATAATTTTTCAGCATCATTTTCAAAGAGATTTAAGCACTTTTAAATTGTGATTACCTCCGAAATAATGAGTAAAAAATGAGGTATCTACAGTGGTTTATAAATTATAACTTGCCTTTTAGTTTCTTATAACATTCTTTAATTGCTAGATTATTTGAATTGCTCACATGCTTGGATTGCTCACATGTTTTAGTTGATAGGTTCGAACCACATGTTTTAAATTGAATATGACATTATTTTGTCTTAGGTCTAGGGTTATTCTTTAACTATATTCATAGATCTATTATTTTTCGATAAAAAATGCTTCCCCACACATTATTTATCTAGATCTACTATTTTATATGGTATAAAATCAAATTTGATACTTTCTTATGTAATATATATTCTTTTGCTCTATTATAACTAATTTTGATATTTTCTTATGTAAAATATACCTTTTTTCTCTATAAAAACCAGATTTAATATTTTCTAGGTAAAATATCAAATCAGATCTGATTTGCTCAGCCCAGTTTGGACTTCCAGACCGGTTTCACCCAAAAAAAAAAAAAAGATCTGGTTTGCTCTATACAAACCAGATCTGATATTTTCTTTATAAAAATACTCTTTTGCTATTACAAAACCTAATCTGAAGAAAAAAAAAAAAAAAAATCTTATGAAATACACTTCTTCTTCTTCTTCTTTATTTTTATTTTTTATTTTTTGGTAAAAGAAAAAACACAATCTTTTTGCTTTTACAAAAACATATCTGATATTTTCTTAATTAAAATTATTTCTTTTGTATGATTAAAAAATGGATCTATGAATGCTAACTAAAAGTTTAATTCTAGATCCAAGAAGAAACCTAGCAATTGAATGTTTGCAAATTTAACTCAATATTAACATGTTTATATGCTTTTTATCATGTTGTGCTTGTAATTATTGAATGGTCATCTTAAATCTAGAAGGCTGGATTTTCCGTGCAAAGTGTCTAACACCTTTCCATTTTATAACCTAGTCCCCAAATCTAAAATCTTAGTTTCATATCAATATCTTATCATGTAATTTTTATTTTGATAGAATATATTTTGGACCAAAGCTCTGTACTTTCTTTTGAATGTAACTAGGAGCAAAGCTTTGTAACTGTTTTTATCAATTGTAAAGGTAACCCCAATATTGCAATGCAAAATTATTCATTTTTTTTTTTCATTTTTTGTAAAAATAAAAATAAGTAGCAACTTCACACTTTTTCTGAACAGGTTCCACGAATCATCTTGTTTTTAGAGTTCTAGTTCCAGTCTCTCACACCTGTTGCACAAATTCTCTTTTTAAATTTTCTGTAATATAATGGTGCATATAGTTCACAATCTTATTCTGATTATTAATTTTTTTTTACCAATTAAAATAAGATAAAATATGTCTAAAGTGACTGTTATCTCGTGAGTCAATTAAAGAAATTAAAGGGAAAGGATTAAACTTTTTCAGTTCTTCATTTGCACTTTACTTTTAGAAGTAATTGCAATCAGCGGCGATCATGTTTCAAGAAATTCATAGCTTTTACCCTCACGGAAAAGGTATGCAATGTCTAGACAAAAGAACTCCATAGTTAAAACACTATGTGCGGACTTCACCATCAAAGCCTTCTTAATATGCCCTCAGAGGATCGCCAAGACGTAAGGTGATGATCCATCCATGCTTACAAGATATTGTAGAAAAAGAAAAGTTCAATCTCATTGTCCAGTCCTATTCCTTTTAGAGGTTTCCCAAGTAAAAGTAAATCCTACCATTCATAATTGGCGCCACCAGTGGGAAATTGCTAATAGGAGGAATTGTGGCAGTGCAAAAAAAAAAAAAAAAGTATTAAACAATGGTGACCAGTGGAGGTCAAAGGGGATGCATTAAGGAGAATAAAAGTAGGAAAATCTGTGAGATCGGGTGAAATCCCCATTGATGTTGACGTGGTTGGGTGATGCTATGTATTGCTTGACAAGCATTTTCAATAAGATTTTAAGAGTTAGAGTCCGTTTGGATAGAGCTTATTACTGAAAACTGAAAATACTGTAACAAAATAATTTTTAAATGTGTGAATAGTACTACAAGACCTATTTTTAATAAAAAATTGCTAAAAAAGTACGTGAACAATACGCGCAGAATACGCGCACAGTACACGCACAGTGCGTGTTGCACCTCTTGTCCCTCTACAGCAAAAACGAAAAAAAAAAAAAAAGTTGAAACGCGTTTGCGTCCAGACGTGGAGGCAAAACGCTGTACCCAAATAGCACCTTAACAAAATGCCTAGGGAGTAGAAGGGAAGTTCTTTTATTCCTAATGACAAGAACAAGGGGATATTAAAAACTGTATAGATTATCGTGGAATTAAACTTATAAGCCAAAGCATAGGTTAAGACATGAAATAACAATATCAATGAGTTGATGTTTTATACCAAGAAATCTATCGTGGAAGCTATTTTCTTACTTACAAGTGCAATTGAAAAATATTGAGAAATTCATTAAGATCTTTGGTTTTTGTTGACCTAGAAAAAGAATATGATAGGATCTCTAAAGTGGTTATGTGATGGGATTTTAGAAAATAAAAGAGTTCCTATAAAGTATATTATGTTGGAAAATCTGGTTTTATATCTCATACAAAATACACAGCGGAAGCAACAAACATGGATCTATTTCATTCATAATTGATAACATTCACTGTGTAAATTTCAGAATTTAAGAACAAGATAGCGTACCTTGGTGTGGTGAAATTCAAAACAAAAGATCGAAAGTAAATGGAAACACTTTGAATCTTCACTCCAATTCCACTTTGCGCTCAATAAGTGTGGTCTCTCAATCAGTTTATAAGGGAAAAAATTGAGTGGCTTCTAACCACACATACACATCATTTCACAATGATGTCTCTCTTTTTTTTTTACAAAAAAAAATTCTGTATGTTTCTCTTTTTATAACTAACTGATTATCTAATTGGACCGACCTATTGGGCCTTTCCAATTGGACTTTAGTGCGTGGTTTGAAGTGGGACTAAAAGGGACCAATAAGACACTAACTCTAGCGGGCCTTAGGCTTTTCTGTTAACTCTTAACAAGTCTAAAATTACCAATAATTATATTTAATACTACTATATAAATATAATTGCACTCTAGGCCTTAATAATAAATTATATCCCAAGACTTTATTATACATGCAACCCCTTCATAAAATACTCGTAGTAATACAAAGTCATGAATATAGACTACCACTTTGAAGATTAATACATTTTAATCCTTGATTACTGGGTTTAATCCTTGATTACTGGGTTTAATCCTTTAAGTTATTCATCATATATTTATGAAATCCAATTTCATAAATATATACTTTAGTAACTCCTTATTAAAGTGGTTAGACCTAATATTCTGAATAACCAAACCCATTAAATTTATCTCAAAGGAATATTTTATATCTCCGTTAAAAGATTATGAATTTCATCTTGAGAATATATGTTCCATCAACACTAAATGTGGCTACCTAACATACTAAGATTTTGATCGTGACTTTTGATCTCACTCCTGATATATCAAAGCAACCTACACCGCATGATCAGGTCCATTATTCTCTCAAAATTAAGAGTTCATGCAAATAGAAGTCGTGAGATTTATTATTCATTTAACAGTCGTTAGAAGAATAATAAATCTCACAGCGGTCTAGTTAAATATGTTTTAACTCTTAAAATATATCAACATACCAACTAGAAATCTCCACTTCGATGATCAAGACAAATCATCTCTGTTGATACATTATAGTCTTCACAGATGAAATGGCTAATTTCATCACCGACTACGAACTATAATTCTAAGTTTACAAAGAACTTGTGATTTATATCTTCTGTAACTTTTCACATAAATCACATACTATGCATCTCATGGACTATATAATAATATCCAAATATTTGTGTTACCATTAATTTAAATAATAATAAAACAACTTTATTAATCATAACATTAAGTCATACATAATGTCATACATAGCATCATACAATAGAATTTAAGAGCACACATTCTAACAATCTCCCACTTGCCCTAAGGACTATTGTGCACTAATTTAACTCTCATTCCCTCCAAATGTGACTCAAATGTCCTTTGTGGCAATGTTTTGGTAAAGGGATCCGCTAGATTACTTACACTATCAATCTTTGCTACTACTACATCTCCTCGGGCAATAATGTCTCGAATAATGTGGTACTTTCTCTCAATCTGCTTTCCTTTCTTAGGATTCCTCAGATCTTTGGAATGTGCAATCGTTCCACTATTGTCGCAAAAAAATGTGATAGGAACTTGCTCCATTCTCACAACACCAAGATCAGAAAGGAATTTCTTAAGCTAAATAGCTTCCTTTGATACTTCATAAGCAGCAACATATTTTGCTACCATGGTGGAGTCAGCAATACAAGATTACTTAACACTCCTCCAACTTATGGCTCCACCTCTCAAGGTGAACGCACAACCTGAAGTGGACTTTCTGAAATTAAGATCTAACTGAAAATCTAAATTTGTGTAACTAATGGGAATCAAAACCTTACTATGGTAAACAAGCATATAATCTCTCGTTCTCTGTAGATACTTGAGAATATGCTTTGCAACTTGCCAATGTGTAAGTCCTAGATTTGATAGATATCGACTGACCATGCCAACTGAATAATAGATATCTGGTCTAGTACATAGCATAGCATACATGAGACTTCTCACTGCAGAAGCATAAGGAACTTTTCTTATTATATTTTCTTCCTCAAGAGTCTTAGGCCTTTGATTATCAGACAGAGAAACTTCATGTCTAAAAGGAAGTAATCATTTCTTGGAGTTTTGCATGCTAAACCATTCTAAAACCTTATCTATATACCCAGTTTGTGATAAACCTAACATCTTATTCTAGCAATCTCAGTAAAGTTTAATCCCTAGAATAAAGTTGGTTTCACCCAAGTCCTTCATTTCAAATTAGCTTGAAAACTAAACTTTTACCGATGACATTACCCTTACATCATTTTCAATGAGTAGAATATCATCAACATAAAGCACTAGGAACATTACTATTTTGTCTCGATGTCTTTTGTACACACATGGTTCATCAAGATTTTTTTCAAAACCAAATGATTTGATTGCTTGATCAAATCTGATGTTCCATGATCTAGATGCTTGCTTAAGTCCATAAATGGACCTTTTCAACCTGCATCTCATATGCTCTTGGTTCTTTGCTATGAAACCTTTCGGTTGCATTATATAGATTTCTTCTTCAAGATTGACATCAAGAAATGCAATCTTGACATCCATTTGTCAAATCTCATAATCATAATGAGGAGCAATAGATAAAAAGAATTCTGATAGATTTAAGTATGGCTATTGGTGAAAAAAGTTTCATCATAGTCAATACCTTTTTTTTATGTATACCCTTTCGCCACTATTTTTGCTTTAAAGGTTTCAATCTTTCTGTCTATCCCTCTCTTCCTCTTGTAAACTCATTCGCAACCAACAGGTTTAACGCCGTTAGGCACTATTATAAGATCCCAAACTTGATTGGAATACATAGAATCTAATTCAGATTTCATAGCTTTGGCCCAATGATGTGCATATATATCATTCATTGCTTCTTCATAAGTGTAAGGATCAGTTTCGGCCTCTTCTAAGATAGCTTCATAAGTTTCTCACAAACCTATAAATCTTATAGGAGGCCGAACAATTCTCCTACTACGACAAGGCATCTGTGTGCTAGACATATCACGAGTAGTATCTTGTGGTGTATCCAATACAGCCACATCATCCCTAGTTTCATCCATTGGTTGTTCAATTATTGGTTCATCTAATTCAACCAAAACAACTTTACTTCTAGGATTAAAATTATTCACATAATCATCTTCCCAAAATTTGGCATGGGTGCTAACAAACACTTTTTTATCCTTATGATTATAGAATAAATAACCCTTGGTTTCCTTTGAATACCCTAACAACATGCATACTTCCATTTTAGCTTCCAATTTATCAAGCTTCTCTTTCAACACATGTGCTGGACATCCCCAAATGTGGAGATATTTCATACTAGGTTTTTGTCCACTCCACACTTCCTTAGGTGTGTTGGGAACAAATTTTGATGGAACTAAATTCAAAATATACATAGCAGTTTTTAGTGCATATCCCCAAAAGGAAATTTTTAATTGAATAACTCATCATGGACCTAACAATTTTCAAAAGAGTCCTATTCCTTATTTCTGCTATACAATTTTGATGTGGAGTTCTAATTGTAGTCAATTGAGAGACAATTTAATTTTGAATTAGGTAATCCTTGAAATCCCCAAGAAGATATTCTCTACCTCGATTAGATCAAATGGCCTTTATGCGTTTATCCAATTAATTTTCAACTTCAGCCCTAAACTCTTTGAACTTTTCAAAGACTTCGGACTTCCGTCTCATTAGGTACACATAACTATATCCTAAGTAATTATCTGTAAAAGTGATGAAGTAGTCATAACCTCCTTTTACTTGGGTTAACATAGGACCACATACAGCTGTATGAACTAATTTAAGCAACTCTTGGACTCTTCGACCTTTTGCTAAAAGGTTGTTTGGTCATTTTACCTTCCAAACAAGATTTACAAACTGGAAATCCATCAAATTCCATGGGCTATAAAAGTCCATCTTTAATTAGTCTTTGAATCCTATTTGAATTAATATGACCCAAACGTAAGTGCCATAGATATGCATCATTAGTAGAAGGAAACTTTCTCTTTAATGATTTTACATGAGAACTACTATCTAATTCAGAACTGTATAATTCATGCTTGTCAAGAGTTAAAATATAAAGACCATCCACAATATTGCTAGAACAAATAAACATTTTATCCTTTTTTATTACAACATTGTCTTTGAGGATAGCACAATATCCATGTTTACCTAAGTAAGTTGTAGAAATTAAATTCCTATGAACATTAAGTACATACAAATAGTCTTCCAATATTAAAACTCTACACTCAAAACATAAATTAAACATTCTAACAGCTACAACCGAAATCCTACTCCTATCAACCAAAGTAAGAAATAGTTCTCCTTCATACAACTTTCTGGTCTCCTAAAACCCCTACAAAGAATTGCAAATATGATTAGTACAACCTGAATTCACACACCAAGAATCTGTGGGATTCTGTATCAAACATATTTCAAGAATAAATATACTTTTCATACCCGTACCTATACCCTTATTCTTGGCAACCTTGAATATTAGACAATTCCTCTTCCAATGTCTTTTCTCACCACAATGGAAACACTTTCTTTTGGTTTTCTTTTCTTTATTGGCAACTCCTAAGGTAATTTGTTTACCATCTTGCTTAGTGAAGTCCTTCTTCTTCTTCTTATTTCTCTTCCCTTTCAACTTAGATTGAGAAGTAGAAACCTCACCAACATTGGCTTCAACACTAGAAGAGTACTAAGGATGTCTTCTGCTGCTACCAATTCATTCATTAATTTAGACAATGAATAAATCTTTTTGTTCATATTATAGTTAAGTCTGAATTTCTTGAATGATTCTACTAATGACTAGAGTATCATATCCACTTGGGATTCTCTATCAATATTGGAACCTAAAACTTTCAACGTATTTAGATTAGAGATCATCATAAGACAATGCTCCCTCATTGAAATACCTTTAGCCATTTTGGTATTATAATCTGCCTCATAGTTTCCTGCCTTGCAGAGCGGCCTTGCTCACCAAACATCTCCTTCAGACTTAGCATTATGTTCGAAGCTAGTTCTACATCCTACATTTGATGCTATAGAATATTTGAAATAGATACTAAGATATAGCACTTAGCCATCTCATTAGATTTCTGCCAATGATCATATCACTGTTTTTCCTCAAGAAGAACATCTAATGATGGATAGCTAGGACATGGTTGAGTAAACACATATTTATGCTCTCAGTTATAAGAACAATGTACAAATTTCTCTTCCAGTCAACATAGTTGGATCCAGTCAGTTTGTTTTGATTAAGAATAGTAACAAGTGGGCTAAATGATGCCATGATTTTAATCTGAAACTAATAAACATGAATATAATAAGTAAACTAGACATTATCAATTTAGCATATAAACATATAATATGGAACCTTAATAAAACTATAAAATTATATATGCAACGACAACCCAATCCATGTCTATAATTCATTGGTAACAAGTTTATTATAAAAACATTAATGGGTTGAGAACTATTCTCATTATTAGTGATATCATGATAACTCTTATCAAACATTAATAATATGCCGTATTACCTTTACCCTCTAAGTAATAATAACATAACTCCTTTGGAAGGTTAACATTACACTTAGCATAGTGTACACTATTATCTAGAATCATGTATAGCCACATTTAATCTCCCTTATAATGTTTAAACTTGTAGTACCATGGAACAAAACATCCTCCTTTGGGATCACGAGGCATATACGCAAAGACAAGGTGTTTGTCTACACTACTTTAAACGGGTAAGTTCAATCTTGTAGTACCATGAAGCAAACACCCTCCTTTGGGATCGCGAGGCATATATGACAAGACGAGGTGTTTACCGATACTACTATGAACCGATAATGGAGGCCATGAGATCCAACCCTTGTATATCTCTCCCACTAGATATTTTAAGTTAAAGGCTTTTAAGATCAAGAAACATAATAATGCTAGACACCTTGAAAACATAATCCTAATTTCATTAAGAATAAATTTCATAATCCTAGCATTAAAATGATATAAATATATATCCATGTATCTCCACATAAATGGCAACATATGAAACACACTTTAATATACGGATCCAAGACATCCAAGGCATATAACACATGCTAAAAACATTGTGTCACTATCTTATATCAATAATCCGAATGCATATGAACCCATATATTTATATATATAATTTAAGAGATGGGTTCAAGTTACACCTGGTGTAACTTAACAAGAGTTACACCATTTGTAGACCATAGATTTGTAATTGATCTAATGGTTATAAAAATAGCATTAAATGCTAATTGACTTACAACTCATTCATTTAATTAATTGCAATTTTGTTTCTCTCTCCTTATTTATTATTTAAAACCTTTTACATATATTCCTTTTTTTTGCCAATGACTTTAAAAGTATAAGAAACTCCATGGTATTGTTGCTGTTGAGACACAATGGGCTTATTTTTTCACGTAAAAGAAACTCCATGGTATTACTTTCACATGTTTGTAGTTGAAAAGTTGTCTCCTCTAGTGTGCTGCTTATTGTTTTAGCCCAAATAAGTAATTGTTTTGCCACAAACACGGGTTCGTTGGTGTTACTATTTTTCTCATTAGTATGGCAATCACCCTGTGATTTTTTTTTATTTCTTATTCTCTTTAATCAGTTAATTTTAGTTAGACCGATTTAAATTATATTCTTCAATTCTATCCCACAAATTTTGTAAGATGAAAAGTCTGTCAATTGTGAACTTCAAACATAGCTCTCACTCATGAGGATAGGAACCTTGTGGTATAGTTGAAAGTAGATTCACTTGAACTTGCTGACAAAGTTTATGGTTCAAGTTTATAGGAATAAAAATTTAGCTTTGATATGAAAATTGTTGTGTGCCGGCCAAAAGAGAATAGATTTATAGGGATTTGAAGAACCATCTGCTGATGGAAATATTTTGAACTCATGAACTTGTGATTAAAATGTTGGCCGGCACACAACAATTTTCATGTCAAAGCTAAATTTCTATTCCTATAAACTTGAACCATAAATTTTTTCTGCAAGTTCAAGTGAATCTACTTTCAACTATACCCAAAACAAGGTTCCTATCCTCATGATTGAGAGCTATGTTTGAAGTTCACAAATGACAGACTTTTCATCTTACAAAATTTGTGGGATATAATTGAAGAATATGATTTAAATCGGTCTAACTAAAATTACCTGATTAAAGAGAATAAGAAATAAAAAAATCACAGGGTGATTGCAATACTAATGAGAAAAATAGTAACACCAATGAACCCGTGTTTGTGGCAAAACAACCACTTATTTGGGCTGAAACAATGAGCAACACACTAGAGGAGACAACTTGTCAACTACAAACATGTGAAAGTAATACCATGGAGTTTCTTTTACGTGTAAAAATAAGCCCATTGTGTCCCAACAGCAACAATATCGTGGAGTTTCTAATATTTGTAAAGTCATCGGCAAAAAAAAAAAAGGAATATATGTAAAAAGTTTTAAATAATAAATAAGGAGAGAGAAACAAAATTGTTATTAATTAAGTGAATGAGGTGTAAGTCAATTAGCATTTAATGCTATTTTTTTAACCATTAGATCAATTACAAATCTACGGTCTATAAATGGTGTAACTCTTGTCAAGTTACACCAGGTGTAATTTGAACCCATCTCATAATTTAATATACGAATTGGATAAATCCGTATATATAATATAAACCTATATATATATATAATAATATATGGATTAGATGAATTTGTATGTACCAAGGCACATGACAGTTATTCCATGCAATAAAGGACAAGCGATGCATTAACATTCAAGCCATTGAATCCATATATAAAGCATTCAATACATTAGAGAAAGTAGTTATTGATGGCCAAGCAACACATGTAATTATTATGCAAGTAGTTATTGATGTATATCAAGCCAAGCGGTACAAAACAAAGTGCACATGCATAACTACCCTCCACTTCAATAACTATATCCTATTGAATACTAAGACACGACACAATTCAATAAACCAATAAGTCCATTCAAAGAAATGTAATGGCTTAATTGTGCCGACTGGCGATGATTTTATGGGATTGAATATGCAATCATGGGCCATTGTGTTTCACGTGAACCAAAACTATGAAAACACAAAGATAATGGTTTTCTTAAATTCTAAAACTCAATCACATGTTATACAAATATGATATGAAAACTTGGCTCTGATACCAATTGTTGGAAAATCCGGTTTTGTATCTCATACAAAACACATAGCGGAAGCAACAAACATGAATCTATTTCATTCATGATTGATAACATGCACTATGTAAATTTCAGAATTTAAGAACAAGATAGCGTATTTTGGTGTGGTGAAATTCAAAACAAAAGATCGTAAGTACTTGGGAAAACTTTTAATCTTCACTAAAATTCCACTTTACACCCAAGAAGTATAGTCTCTCAATCAGTTTCTAAGGGAGAATAATTGAGTGGCTTCTAACCACACATACACACCATTTGACAATAATGTCTCTCTTTTTCTTATAAAAAAAATTCTATATGTTTCTCCCCTTATAACTAACTGATTATATAATTAGGCCGGCCTATTGGGCCTTTCTAATTGGGTTTTAGTGTGTGGCTTGGAGTAAAACCAAAAGGGACCAACACGACACTAGCTCCAATAGGCCTTGAGCTTTTTTGTCAACTCTTGACAAGTCCAAAATTACCATTAATTATATTTAATACCACTATATAAATATAATTACACTCTAGGCCTTAATAATAAATTATATCCCAAGACTTTATTATACATGTAACCCCTTCATAAAATACTCGTAGTAATACAAAGTCGTGAATGTAGACTGCCACTTTGAAGATTACTATATCTTAATCCTTGAGTACCCGGTTTAATCCTTTAAGTTATTCATCATATATTTATGAAATCGAATTTCATAAATATATACTTTAATAACTCCTTACTAAAGTGATTAGGCCTAACACTCTGAATAACCAAACTCATTAAACTTATTTCAAAGGAATATTTTATATCTCCGTTAAGAGATTATGAATTCCATCGTGAGAATATATGTTTCATCAACACTAAATGTGGCTGTCCAATATACTGAGGTTTTGATCGTGACTTTAGATCTCACTCTTGATATATCAAAGCAACCTACACCGCATGATCAGGTCCATTATTCTCTCAGGTTTAAGAGTTCATGCAAATAAAAGTCGTGAGATTTATTATTCATTTGACAGTCATTAGAAGAATAATAAATCTCACAACGGTCCAGTTAAATATGTCTTAACTCTTAAAACATATCAACATACCAACTAGAAGTCTCCACTTCGATGATCAAGACAAATCATCTTAGTTGATACATTATAGTCTTCGCAGATAAAATGCTCAATTTCATCACCGACTACGAACTATAATTCTAAATTTACAAAAACTTATGATTTATATCTTCTGTGATTTTTCACATAAATCACATACTATGCATCTCATGGACTATATGATAATATCCAAATATTCATGTTACCATTATTTTAGACAATAATAAAACAACTTTATTAATCATAACATTAAGTCATACATAATGTTATACATAACTTTATACAATAGGATTTAAGGGCACACCTCCTAACATATTAAGTTTGTTAAGGAAACATATGACAGAATTGTAACTATTGTGAAAACAAGTGTAAGCATCACAGGTGAGTCTCTTATAACTATACAATTTCATCAAAGATCAGCATTAAGTTCATATCTCTTTGTATTATTCATAAATGAGCTCACTAAATTGATTCTAGAGGAAGTCCCTTTCTGTATATTTTTTAGAGATGATATAATTTTAGTGGATGAAACTAGAAATGGAGTTAATGCCAAATCATAAATTGGGTGAGAAGCACTAGAATCTAAAGGCTTTCAACTAAGTGGGACTAATAAAAAGTATATGGAATGTAAGTTTAGTAAAAATAGAAAAAGAGATAAAGGAGTTGTAAGACTTGATGGTCAAGAGATATTAAAGAGTGAGATCTTTCAATTTCTTGGATCAATAATTCACAAAGATGGAGAGGTTGAAGAGGATGTGAATCATAGGACAAGCTCAAGGTAAATGAAGTGGAGAAGTGCATCAAGAGTATTGTGTGATCGAAAAATATATTGCTATAATACCAGCTATGTTGAATGTTTGGCTATTAAGAGGCAACATATTCATAAAATGCGTGTAGTTAAAATAAGAATGTTAAGATGAATAAGTAATGTTAATCATTGAGTTATTAATGTACCGGTAAAAATGAGCGAGTTGATTCAAGTTAAGGGAACAAAAAATGTAGCGGAAGACCAAAAATAACATTAGTGGAAGTAGTAAAAAAAAAAAAAACGCATTAATTAAGGAAGCAACATAACATAGAGTATTACGTTGAGTGGAATAGAATGAAGAAAAAGAATACATGTTACCAACCTTAACTGATATGTAAAAGCGCCATAGCTAACTCCTATGCATAAGGCTTTGTTTTGTCGAAGGTTTTAGGGTTGTTTTAGTCAATTTGGAGGTTTTGGAATTTTTTTCAATGATTTAAGGGATTTAGATGGTGTCTTGGTCCTTTTGGTGGTTTAGGGGGCCAAATGAGGTATTTTGATAATTTTTAGGTCTATTAGTGTATCCTTTAGGTTGTGACACCCTGAAGTATATGGATTGAATTGAATTAGTGTTGTGCGAGCATGCGTGGAGTCTTACATTAAGGGTTTACTAGGTTAAGTGATTAGATCCATGATAAAGTTATGCACATGTTTAGGAGCACATTTGTAACGTAACTAGTTGTTTTAGGGTATAGCACATATGTAACTAACACTTCATCGAGTCAAGACAAATAGTATCAAAGCCAATCTAGTAATGCCATGTGACTTAGAGGAACTACAACCCATCATGTGCTCAAGGGCACTCCAACACAATGTGGGCTTCGATGAAGATGATAGAAATTTAATTAGGGGAGATCGTGATACCTCTAATTATATTAATTTGATTGAATATGTTTTTTTTTTTTTGTGTCGGTATGTGCTAAGTCACACATTGAATGTTTATTAGGTCAAACTATCTTATATAAATGATTATGAGGAGCCTCAATTGTAACTAGGCTAGTCATTTTGTGATATAACACGAATTGGCTAATGCTTGCTTGAGTCATGACATAAAGAGTTTTTCAATCATTTTGGAGGCTCATGGGTATTTTGATCATTTTAGAGCTTTGGAGGTATTTTGTTCATTGTTTATGATTTAGGGGGTATTTTGGTCATTTTGAAGGTTATTAAACGGTTATGTTGGATATAAGAGTATTTTGGTTATTGTTTTCAAGATTTTGGAGAGTATTTTGGGAACTTTGCAGGTTTCAAGGTATTTTGGAAGCTACAAGGATATTTCAATTTTTTTAGTATTTGTCGGGTATTTTAGTTATTTTGGATGTTTTAGGTGTTTATAATTATGTATTTGAATGTGTAATTGGTAATTACAATTTATCCAAAACTAATCCAAGTTGCCCTTTTGTCACCCCCGGAATTTTGAGACTTAAAGTGCTCCTTAGCTAGTTATTTTTATTTATTATAATTTTTTTAACACATATCTCCCTTAGACTTTGACATGTGTATCATTTTGGTCCTTTCACTTGCTCTTTAAGTAATTATTAATATGTAAACATGATAAATTATTTTAATATAATTTTACCACATTATCAGTAATTTTGAAATGCCGCACATTATTAAATTAATTAGACTATAATGAAAATAATTTTATCTAAAATCCCAACGTTAATTGTTTAAATTCAGATAAAGTACTAAATTTTTTATTAAAAAAAAAACACAAGTACTAAATTAACGGTAAAATCAAAGTTCAAAGATGATATTTGTTTTTCATTGATATGTTGAACCAAGTAAATTTTTGTGGATTTGTGGCCAAAGAGCCTCTTAACTTAATTGACACTTTTCTATACATAAAGCGTTTGGGGGATTCAGGGAAAAAATGTTCAAGCTATGAAATTAACAATATATTGTAACTATATAAAAAAATATAAAATAAAAAAAGTAAAATTTTGTGCTTTTGTTAGAATTTTTTGTTTGTTTATTTATTTATTTTTTTGTTGAGAAACGCAATTGTTAGAATTACGTGCTCTATTGATTTCCTTTTCGCATTAAAAGCTAGATCTTGCTTGCACAACTAAAGGCATCTAATTAGGTTTGTTTTGGTTCGACCAGGGGAGGGGAAAAATGGAAAGAAAGAAACATTCACATAGACAAAAAAACCGGACAGAAGGAACCAAGACTTTTGCTAGTAAAAAGATTTAAATTTGGGACATGCAAAGGGCATATAGCATATTCCATATATAAAAGGATGAAAAGGAGGTGACAACTTATTTAATATGTACCGCAACAAATCTTTTTTTTTTTTTTTTAATGAACACAACAACTCTATTGCATACATAGTGCCAACATCCACATCATACACGCATCTAATCAATCTGTAGTAGCCGACTTGCATTGCAAAATTCGTTTACGAGAGAGATTTCTTCTTCTTTTTTTCCTTCATAGCCTCTAAAATCAAGTATTGCCCCAGCTCTTCCGCTATCAATTGTAGATGAATTGGCATTCATCAAAACCTGCCAAAGCGTCTCATACAATTAATTCTTAATTAGTAGCGACAATTATATGAAAACACACACCATCTGTCTATGTGAGAGAGAGAGAGAGAGTATTATCTGTATGGTCAAGTGAATAACTTCCTTTGTCACTTACTCTGCTGGACAAGAAAGTAAGACATTCGTAATTAATGGCTAATTCCAAGCTATATTGCATAATTTTAATTTTCATGCGGCTAAGGAACTTAAAGGGTTCTCCAGAAGCAAGCAGTGCTCTCCGAAATCCACAATTTTTAATGGCGTATTCCATGCTCATGAAATTTAATCTCACATCACATCACATGAACTAAAAAAATAATGAGGACATGTGGCGACAATTTACAAAGTACAGGAGACCATATCCTCAAGTTACTCAGTGTAGTCAATGGTATACATATATTTTGTTTGGTATGTATCTTGTAATCAGTAGAGAAACTGACAAATTTGATTTTTGTATCCCATATACAACCAAAGGCAGACTTGTCTTCCTTCTCAAAAAAAAAGAAAAAGAAAAAAAAGGCAGACTTATCTTTGTACCACATATTACTCATCCCAAAATAAAGAGCATTTGGCAGTGTGGTGTATGTAGTTATGCACCCATCAATCTTGACTTTGTTATCTTATTTTTAATTTTGAGAAATTGAAATGATATTTCAGATAAATGACATATTTTATAAATTTTTTTACAACCGTTCAGCATTTGCATAATCACTGTTCAACAATTTATAAAAATGTAATATTACAACAGTAATGAAAAATATTGTCTTTAAAATTAAAATTACTCAAAATATGAACGTTTCACTTACTTGGATCCACTGTGACAAGGATGGCCGTCCCTCCAAAATCACATGTACCTCCACCAATCTTTGACTTCTGCCAGTAGCTGTTGAAAGCATAAGAAGCATGAGCCAGAAGAGTATCTGGTTGATAGCATGACCCATTCGACTGAATTGACTTACAGTCTGCACCAGACCCACAAGCATAGTCCATGGCCTCTTGAATTATTGGATCAGGCACCGTTGGCTTAGCAACACACCATTGAGCAAGTTGTGATCCCTTATGTGGAGGGGGTGGTGGTACTGTTGGTGGTGGGAAAACTAGAGGTGGTAGATAGATTGGTGGGCTTGGAACAAGTTTGGGCGGGCTAGGCCCATAATGGGGTGGACTAGGATTGTTACTAGGTGGGCTAGGCACATATTCTGGTGGATTAGGGACCGGGGAATAAGCCGGTGGGCTAGAAATGCTTTCGGGTGTGCTTGGAGGTGGGCTTTGGATAGGAAAATTGGGCTTTGAAGGTGGTGGAGGAGGGGGTAAGGGTGTGTAGATTATAGGAGATGGTGTGGTTGAAGGAGGTGGTTTTGGAGTTAATGGTGCATTTACACAAAATGGCGGAGTTTTTTCGGGCAATGGAGCTGGTGCTAGTGTCTCAAAAGGTGGCATAGAGAAGGGAGAGTTTATGCCAAATAATTCAGCATCTGAAGAATCCAATGGAGGAACAACATCCAAGCTGCTTCGTGCTTTTAGCTTCTTCACCAATTCGTGGAATTTCAACATTTGTGCATGACTTTTTGCCTCTGCAATATGACAACATAAACTTGTTATACAATTTTTTTTTTTTTTTCAATTGTCAGTAACTTACCACTAGGACAGTAGGACTAGAAAACAATGTTTACCACTTAGGGTTATGAGTGTGGTAGTGTAAATAGAGATGTGTAGCATAAAAATACTGAATCTCATACAAGCTATTCTTGAAACCATAATTGAATAGCCCGTCGAATCCTTAGCCAAAACACCCAGAACTTCCAATGTGTGTGGTTTTCCTGCCTCTGACACCATCTATACAAACATTTGGCGATTGATATAGAGCCATTATGGCTAATAGGAAAAGGAGAATGCTAACTCTATGGCTAAAAAGTGAAACTATCAAACACAGAAAAACAAAAGTTGATTCCTTTGTCACTGCTTTATACTGTCACATTGTAACAGATTTGCAAGGTTACATATGCAGAGAGGATAAAGGCTTAAGATTAATGTCTCTCTAGAGAGGTGTATTACTGAATTTATTTTCTCCTTCAATTTTGTTTAGAATATATTCTTGCTTGGCAGAGGAGGAAAATGAAAGGAGAACAAAAAATAAAATAAAAAAACTAATTGGAGTTTTCTACACTTTTGTTTTGCTTGTTTTACACTCAAAGAGACCTATAATTTTAAGACAAAAATATTATTTCTGGTCTACACATATAATTCGGTTCCTTCCTTTTTGTAACAGTACCCTACATAAAATTAAAATGCATCCTAAAATTGCTTATATGGAGCATGGTTCCAAGACAGCACAAAGATGGAGATGCTATCATAAGCATGTTCACTCATCACTTCATACAGCAATTAAATCATAAGCATTTCAATATGTGTACATAATGTTCAGTGTCAACAATAGAATTTTTTTTGCTAAGAAGCATGCACAAATTATCTTGGATATTTTTTTTTTTTGGTTGTCAATTTTTTGTTGACTATTAATCATTTATAAACTTGGAATCATATGGCTTCTACCAGGAAAAGTGTTAAGCACAAAATCAAGCCTAGTGTAATTGAAACTTGCAAGACTAAACAAGAAAATACAGTGAAAATTACTTAATCATCCACCATAACATCTTCACCCTCGGGCAACCATTGAAGATCGAAGACAAAAAGTTAATCAATCATCATGCTAAATATATGCACTACTTATGATAGATGCTGGGCAACTGTCTCAAATTTCTAATTTGACTTAGTTTAGTTTTTCTTGACATGTTCCCAATAATATACATATATAAGACAAAATGCACTAGTACTCACAAAACAAACCACTAATAATCTAAAGATGCATAAATTTCACTTCTCCACAAGCACCATGTTTCTGGATATATCCTCATTTAACCGTCCAAGAGAAGCAGATGAAGATCCACCATTCATCACGGCCTTCTTACTCTTTTCACTAATCTCTTTGACCCTTTTCCTCACCTCACTATCACCTTGCATCACACATTCCACTGCTTTCTTTATTTCCTCAGCCATCACAAGCTCACCACCAACTCTGTAATCCAATCTCAACTCCATGGCTAACCCCAAATCCCTCACCATCTCAAAAGCATTAATTTGTTGTTCTGCATAAATTGGCCATGTAGCAATAGGTACCCCATACCATAAACTCTCCAAGGTTGAATTCCATCCACAATGTGACACAAACGCTCCTGTAGCTTTGTGGGCCAAGACCTCCACTTGTGGGGCCCACCCACATATCATTCCAATTTCGCTTGTCCTTTCCAAAAAGCCTTGTGGCAAGACATCCTCAAGATTCATACAATCGTTAGGTGCTGCGAACTTATCATCTGAGGATGCACAACGTATGGACCATAAGAACCTGTGGCCACTTTGCTCGAGCCCAAGTGCAATCTCTTTCAATTGGGATGCACCAAAGCTGCCCATGCTTCCAAAACATAGGAACACCACCGAAGATTGAGGCTGATCATCAAGCCATTTCATAATCTTCTCATGTTGAGCCTGATTAATGCCCCCAAAACTAAAATCAGTCTGATTCTTGAACTTAATCAAAGGCCCCAGCGTGTAAACAGGAGGTATTTCATGGTCTAAAAATGAGCTTATCGCATGGGATTCGAGCTCCAAAAACGTAATGACAATAATACCCTTTGCCTCCTTAAACTTTCTTCCATGGTTTACCATGCAAACATTCCCACCTTCCTTACTGAACACAAATGAAGGCAAAACACTTGTAGGAACCGGGTTCACATAACTCGGTATGTCTGATTCATGATCTGATTCTCTAAACTCAGTGCCCAATTGGTCATACCGTTTTGGAAGGTAGAACATGAAGCCAAGAAAGGCTGCACTAGAAGTAAAGTACACATAAGATGGTACACCAAGTTCATGTGCTACATCAATCATGGCTGTACAAAACATATCAACCACCAACCCAGCAAGTGGAATTGAACTCGAATTGAGTAAGACTTGGTTGATAATAGCTTCTTTGACATGGGTTTTGTGGCTTTCTATGAAATCAGCAATATATTTTTCAACAGACCTTAGGTAAAGCTCTTGAGGAGGAGGGTCTACGTGAGGAAGATGTATAAGCTTTATACGGCTCTCTGAGGCAACAAGTGAGTGAATGTATGCATCCATGTTGGTTCCATAAGCTGGCTTTATAACAAGAACAGTGATTGAGAAACGGTTATCTTGGTCAAGTAATTGTTTTGCAAACTCTATTTTGGAAACAAGGTGACCTATTCCCGTGGCAGGGATGAACACAAGCTCTGCTCTCTTCATCTTGATCTCACCTCACTCGCTTGTTACTAGTAGCTTTGAGTTTTCACCTAATGTTCGTCCTTTCCTTTTTCTTCATATACGTATACAAAATGAAAGGGAAAAATCAAAGGAACAAAAATAAATAATTTCTTTTTAACCATCACTTTAGTAAAATAAGGATTAAGATCAACCATATATTTTAACGAAGGAAAAGTATTACATTTTAGAAGACAAAATATTTGACTCACTTGCGGACGGCGTCTAAGTCTGTACTTAAAATTATTGTTGGACCATTTTTTTTCCTTTTGGACAATTGGTCCTAGATCCATGCACGCCAGCTAATCAATTGACATGAAAGGTACTAAAAATTGGAAAAATTCTGAGGCCATACCATTGGCCAGTTGTGGCGAATGGCGTTGCACCAGAATCATTCTAAAAATTGACAAAATGACGAAACTTTTATTTTATTTTATTATTTTTTACAATAGAATTTCTATTTATAATTTGGTTTTATTCTATGATAATTGTATTCAATCATTACAGTAATAACTAATTTTTGGTATAGGTGAGTTTTGAATCTTAATAATTACTCATTATTATAATAAAATATCAGTCGAATTTTAGGATAAGTAGTGTTTAACTTCAAATCTTAAATTTCCTATTCGATAATAAAGGAGTTTACTAATTGAAGTAACTAAACCAATGATGACTCACCAAACCGGAGATGTGGCTTGATGGTAGGAATCCTTGTTTTGCACCTAGAGATGAGCGTTTTGAGTAGTCCCAGCAAGGCCTGTGTAATACACGTGATATTATTTATTGCCGTCACATGACATGAGGTCGATAAGCTCACACCAAAGACCCCTTTTTTCATTCAGCCAAAAAAAAAAAAAAAATGATGATTTTGTGCACATTTGAGCCGGCTTAAAGTGACAACTTAAGGGGTTTTTTTTTTTTTTTGGGTAACTCCCATGATATTTAAATTTTAACTCGTAAACTTATCCACGAGTTATTTTAATTCCCAATATATTTACATTAGCAGTTTTATAATATATTCCTTAACAGTACCCAAAAAAAAAAAAATTCCTTAACAACTTAAAATGGTCATTTTGAATCTACAATAGACTTTAAAACGACGTCTTTTAGTTGATTTTAGTACAATAAATTAAAGTGATAACTGTTAGTGCCCGTTTGGTTCCACTTTTTGGACCCAAAAGTTGGCTTTTTGTAAAAAGTGGGCCAAAATTTGTGTTTGGTTAGACCCAAAAGCCAGCTTTTGATAAAAAGTCAGCTTTTGCTCAACAGCTGAAACGCGCATATTACTTATGGACAATTTTCGGTCCACAATACAAAAGCTACTGGGCTTTTATAATAGATCCGTTGAAAGAGCCATGGATTGACGAATTTGCCCTTCAATAAAGGGCAAGGCTTCAGCTCTCTCATTTCACTCTCTCACGCCTCTCACGCACCAGAGTTCTTTCAGCTCTCTCATTTCACTCTCTCATTTCACTCTCTCACGCCTCTCACGCACCAGTGCAGCCCAAGCCTCTAACGTAAGTGTTCTTCCTCTTCTTCTTCTTTCTTCATCTTCTCAAATGGGTCCTCTGTAATTTTTTCGTTTTTTCCTCTTTAATTTTTTCCTCTGTGATTTTATTTGAAGGTTTCCGATCTGCTACCCGATCCGCAACACCGATCCGATCTGCCCTTCTGCTACCCGATCTGCAACACCGATCCGATTTGCTACCCAAAACCACCAAGCAACACCGATCTGCTACCCAAAACCACCAGGTACCAACACTGATCCGATTTTTTTTTTTTTTTTTTTTTTTGTCGGGTACTGAAAAAATTTTTGTGAGTACATGGTTTGTAATTTTTTTTTAAAAATTTTGTGGATGCTCTGTAACACTGATCCGAATTTTTATTTTTTATTTTATTATTATTTTTTTTTGTGGATGCTCTGCCTTAAAACACTGATCGGAATTTTTTTTTTTTTTTAATTTGGTGGATGCTCTGTACTTGTTGCTTTGATTCAGTTGGATCCCTGTGTCTGTGAATGTTTGTGCTCATCCTTCCTTGTTCCCATCTGCCACATAATGATTTCTCATTACCAGTGCAGCAGGTAGTGCAGTGTGTGCACTACCTGCTGCACTGGTGTGCAGCTTCGGCTGCACTGGTGTGCAGCAGGTAGTGCAGGATGATGCTCTTTGAAAAATTGGGAATATAATGGTATCTTATGGTTGCTATGTGCCTTTCAATTTATTATAAAAAAAAAAAAAAAGGGAAGTTTTATGATAAAGTAACACCATAAATAATTTATTTGTGAGAAGAAGTGCTGATTGACCTTAAAACTTTTATTCTTTAAGGTGGATGTGGTTGAGACAATGAGATTTAGATGGGGTAAAATAACTACCAAAAGTTTGTACGATAATTGTGTGGCTCAAATTGTGAACATAATATAGTGGCTAAGTAGCACAATTAATTCCCCATCAGTTGGAGTAGCTCAGTGGCATGCAATTGAAATAATTGAGATTCATGATGTGTATGAGAATTTTGTTGATAACTTAATGCAATGGAAGGCCTAATTGTTTCATTATATTACACTATACACATACATTTTGTGGTTTTCCAATTAGCTATTATTTAGTTATTTACAGCCCTAGAACCTGATCTTTTTAGTGGTTACTTACATCACCCTTATGGCCATGATTTCTACCACTACTAGTGTGCCATAGTTCTTGTTTGTCAACTTGCAAATAGGTGATCCCTGAATTGGCATCTAATAAGATTGTGATATACATTAGTATTACTTTTAATTGATTGGGTATTATCTTCTGTGAAGTTGCGTAGCTATTGTGATCAGTAAATGCTTACTGCATTCATTTATTTTGCAATATTGAAACAAAAACAAAAATTGATATAAACTTATTCTTTTTTAGTTGGATTTTTGCTGGGTAACGTTTGACATTTTTTTTTATATAGGAACATTTGGCATTTATTTTTATTTTTTTCGTTGATTAGTGAGCATTAAGTATACTTTACAATACTTATGTGGTTTTCCTGCTTCCAACTGGTTGATACAGGCAATGCAGGGCAAGGATTTACACCGCATGTTATTTCTGTAGCTGCTGGCGAGGTAGATATATATATATATATATATATATTTTTGGTATTGCTTGTGATCACATACACATGCATGTATTTGTATTTGCACATGCTTTTAATATTCAAATGATCTCAGTAAGGGGTTTGTATCGTGTATATACTCCCCATGCACTAGGGCTGTGCCCTCTTTTGATATTTTTTCCCTTATTAATTTTTTGTTATCTTTCAAAAACATAATCTTATTCTAGTATTTGTTATCCTGAAGTAAAAAACAAGTGCAGTCTATCTGTTCTGTAGAGTGGGTTTTGGGTGAAATGGGTGGGAACTATGTTTCTTTCTTGATCCTACCTGTGGGTTCTGTAGGTAGTGCACTACCTACTGCACACCAGTGCAGCAGGTAGTGCAGTGTGGCTCTTCGTAATTTTGTTAGACTAAATGATAGGGTTGATAAGGAGTTCATAAACGCCAATCGAGATTCAATTTCTAGAAGAGGACATAATAGTGAAGTAGGTAGCAGCTATGAGCAAAACTCAGGACCTTTAACAGACCCTGCGATGGTGGTTCTTCGTGATTCTATTGCTAATTCCATTTGGGGGGATAATAATTAGTAGTTGAAAATTCTTTTTTGTAATATCATGTAGTACAATTTAAACTTGGATTATTGGTATGTATTTTATCATCTTTTTTACATTTTTGTGTTGTACAATTTAAACTTGGGTTATTGATATGTATTTTATATCTTTTTACATTTTTATGTAGTACAATTTATTAAACTTGGATTATTGGTGTATATTTTATCATCTTTTTACATTTTCATTTTGTGCTTCATGATGATGAAAATTATTTAGATTTAATTATTATTGCCCAAACAAATAATTATGAAACTAACAAAGAAAAATTGCCCAAAGATTATTAAAATAATACCAATAATAATAATAATAATAATAATAATAATAATAATATTATTATTATTATTATTATTATTATTATTATTATTATTATTATTATTATTATTATTATTATTATTATTATTATTATTATTATGATGATGAAATAAACTCACATCCAAAAAAAAAAAAGTATGAAATAAACTCCCTTCTATATACGTTGTCCTTTTTGGTAATTTATCCCTCAAACTACCACTTTTACAAGTGCTAGCCAAACACTCAGCTTTTTCAAAAAGCACTTTTTAACAGTTTTAACCAAACAATCAGCTTTTTAAAACTCAACTTTTTCATTATGCACTTTTTCAAAACTCAACTTTTTCATTATGCACTTTTTTAAAAAGCTCAACCAAACTCACCCTTAGTCTCTAACAAGTTAGGACTTGAAATGATAATTTTTAGTCTATAGCATTTGGAATTGGAAGTGAGCAAGCACTTATGTATGAGGAGATTATGGGATATGCATATGTAAAATATGGTGAAATTCAGCACAAAAAAGAATGTAAAATATGGTGAATATATATGATTAAAAAAAATACTCAGTGTTGTTGAGTCATCCCACATCAATAAGGTGTGATATTGAGAATGAGTTTATCATTTGCTCCGCGACACTAACTGCCACATGCAGTTTTGGTATTGGCGTGTGAATGTATTCCCTTATCTCATCCTCCCTCCCCTATATGTGTGTGCGCCCATTTCTCAAATAAAAAAAATGAATATAGACATGCATGATGGAATCAATGGGGTTTGCATGGATGATGAGAATTATATATACTTCCAAGGGTGTATTTATTGTTAATTTTGGCCTATGTTTATAATTACTTGAGTTTGATTTACTTTTCTTACAATTTATTTACGTATGCTAGAATGGGTATGGATAACTTCCTAGCTAGTAGCGTGAAATCTCACTACCATCTAATAAATGGTTTGATCTAAAAACACTTCTAAAATGATATTTACCCAACTTGTTCTGAAAATAAAATTTTCTCCAAAATTGTTTTCCATAAACCATATTTTTTAAACATTTTTCCAATAGTGGTTTTAAAGAAAGAGTTGTTATCCAAAGATCCATGAAACTCGTTACTTTCTTAAAAGGTTTGGGTTACCTACGGTACTTTTTAAAAAAGAAATCTTCTTTTATTTTAATGAGAAATTGTCACATCATCTACTAACTAAATAAAATGTAAGGATTAAAACTCACTACCATTTACTTTTGTACATTAAAAACAAAAGGACATATCCATTTAAAAATGTACGTGAGGTAAGTCAAACCCTTTCTTACAAATGATTCTCTAAAACTTGGTGAGAATTCTCATCCTTGAAGCTACTTTTTAAATACCCATGAGAATTTTCCTCTTAAAGGTCTATTTGGATACCGTAGATTTTGCTAAAAATTGAAAACTAAAAACACTGTAGCAAATAATTTAAACGCCAACTAATTTTTTTTTGGGGCTAACTACTGTAGCTTCAATTGAAAGTATTTAAGCTACGCATTTTTGCTTTTTTTTTTTTTTTTTTAATTTCACTCCTCTCCCACCCTAACGCCCGCCTTCGAGAAGAGAAATCCACGCCCAGAAGAGAAATCCACGAGGAAGATAACCCAGTCTGACGCCGACAATGATCGGGTTCCCTGAGAGAGTACTCTTCCTTCCACAAACCCATTTCACCCCTCTTCCAATTTCACTCTTCTCCCACCCTAACACCTCGCTTCCCATAAACCCATTTCACGTCTCTTCCAATTTCACTTGCTAACCCATCTGTTTAATTCAAGTTAGCTTTATTATTTTGTGGCTTTCTTTTCTAATATATATTTAGTAATGTTTGAATTGTTGGAATTTAACGTAAATTGTTTTGCATTGCTTTTATTTTATGTTCTAAAATGGCCTATTGAGGTTAAGAGCCTAATCTTTTAAGCTTGTTTAATGCATATATGATTAGAAATTAGAATACAGTGCAGAAGGTTTTTTAATTTTTGGGTAAAAGGGTTTTTGACTTTGTGAATTGTGATGGTGTTTGATATTTAACTGCTACATGTTTAGTTATTAAAATGTGTGTTTGTGTGGCAGGGCCGTTGGTTTCAGCTACAAAGGCTTTCGGTGGATCTTCCAGAAAGGTAGATTAAAGTGAGTTTGCTACAATATGGGAAGCTTTTACGATTGCCTCAATATTTCCATGACTATCCCACAGTAGCAAAAATAATTTTGTAATTGTGAACTACGAATTTTAAATATGTTGCAGAAGATGTAAACAGAAGTGGGTGGTTATTGTTTTTGAATGGATAAATGGAGGGAGGAATCCCAAGTTTCATTCTAAGACATCCCAAGTTTTCTCCTCTAGAATGTTCTTTAATTTTCAATTTAGATTCTCTAACCTAGATTACTTTTTGCTTTGTTCACATGAAAATTCTCCATTACTACCAATAACAATAGTAGTAAGTAGTTCATCATTCAACTTGACCCAATCTAATACTATATATAAAAGCAAAAGCCTTTAGAGCATCTCCAACAGATGCTCTAGCTCTAATATTTAGAGAAAAAAACTCATTGTTCACGCTCCAACAGCATCTCTAAACTCAAAACTTTTCCAAATTTTTTTTGAAGTTGCTACAGTAGTTCTCTTAATCTAAAAAGCACTGTAGCAACTCCAAATCAATTTGTCTGCTTAAAAAATTCATACATCTCAATAAATAAGTAATAAAAAAACAATTATTTCCCTCTCCTCTCACAGCTACAAACACAACAATCTTTCTCTCAAACATCTCTAAACTCAAGCATAATCAAAATACAAACTCAAAAACATAATCAACTCAAGCCATCGAAAGTAGTGGAGCAAAAATGAATCAACTCAAGCTCGAATATATAAGACATGTAAAACCAATCACTCCATTCAGCAGCTTCCACCTTTGTCAATATCATATATAAACAAACCCCTTGCTTAGAATTTTAGGAGAATTATGAACATGGACAGTTTGTAATATTAAAAGCAATTTCCTCTGTTAGTTCTTTTTCTTTCTTTTTTCTTTTTTTTCTATTTTTTTTTTTTCAGAATTACATCAACAATGGAACTCACAAATTGAGAATGAAGACACGTTCCATTTCACTAGTCATAGCCATACCACAAATCCAAACACCCCTACACTTATATCTTGCACATCTATACATATCATAATGATGAACAATGCTCCACTAGCTCTACGGCTTGGGTAAAGGAATTACTTTTTGGGTTTAAAGCTTCTAACGTGGGTTCACAATAAAGAGAAAAAAAAAAAAAAAAAAAAAAAAAAAAAAAAAAAAAAAAAAGCTCGAAGGGGTTCAACAAAGGGAAAAATTAATTATAAGGTAGGCTATTTGGCTTATATAGCTTATAACAAAGAGAGCTATAATCATGTTTATGCATGCATGTGTCAATATGACCTTAAAGAGAATCAAGGCAAGTTCTAGAGAAACAAATCCACGGAAGAATATCTCACATGAAAGAATAATGAGACTGATATGGATGTGTTAATCTAAAGGCTCAAAATCTCACTAGCTTTTGTCTACTAAATTTAGTCACTACCATTCTCAAGGAAAATAACTAGACTAATTAATTCTAAGCTAGAAGATCACTTATTCAATCATGTTATGAATTTTCAAGCTTAATTGAATCTTGCATATGACATACACAACCAAAAATCTTTGAAAACCACAAAAACAAAGAGCAATTTTTTTTTTTTCAAAAATAAAAATTAAAACACAACCTAAATCCCCTCCCCCACACTTAAAACTTACATTGTCTCCAATGTAAGGTGAAATGCGAAGAAAAGGAAAAAATAACCAAAATATAAATGCAAAAATAAAAAAGATGGGAAAAAGAACTCCCTTTGGGTTGCCTCCCAGGCAATGCCTTTGTTTATTGTCGTTCGCTCAACTCAACGGTTCCTTCTTCAATCAGTATAAATTGGATCCTCAATGTCCATTTTCGCCACATTCTCTACTTATAAACCTTCATAGAAAGGCTTAAGTCTATGACCATTCACCTTGATCACT